>WHVE01000451.1:0-109660 GCA_015178995.1 Trichophaea hybrida | reverse complement strand
AGGCTATTTTCTACACTTGAAGCATTCTGGCTCATTGATTTTATAACCCTTGGAACCCCGAGCCCTGAAGCCTTGACATTGAGCCCTGAATCTGATACAAACAAACGAGTCTAAAATCGATTTTACAAGCTATATCGTTGTTTTATGTGGCATTACCTTCACCGTTCAGGTTGCTATCATTGTCATCCCATTTGGAATGTGTTTTGCCAAGTGGGTAAATCAGCAAGTAATTTCCAAAATAGATTTGTCATCCAATCCTACTGGAGACAAATCGTTTGATCTTGCGGGGGGACCTTTTGAAGAACTACGAATCCAGATATTTTCGGCAACCAGTGCCACTTCTAAATAGAAAAACATGAATGAAAGGACCTGTGACTGTATTTATTTTTGTTATTGCTCAGAAGAAGAAGGAGATTTAGATCACAATTATCCAAACCGAATCATCCACTGCAACTGCAGAGCAATTCAGAAGTACACCATATCATCTACCTGGAACTGCGGCATTGAGGAATTCAATACTTTTTTCAAGTGCATAGCGGAACAAGACTGTATACTCTGGCTACTCTGGATTATCAACCTCAAGTGTTTATTGCCATGGTACATAGCTCAATTGCAAACTAATAGATCTTTTTAGCCAGTATGAAAGCAATCGAAGAGTGTTATTGTGTCAACGAAAATGATCGATAACGATTCACCATCATGAGTTAATATGCTGGAATCCCAATGAGTCTATTTAGTGTGAAACCCCTTGTGGAAACGACTGCTGGATGTACTGGAAATGCGGTATCTGCAGGCACATCTGTGAAGAGTGCCTTGATGTAGCAGAAACCTTCGGCTGGAGAAACAACAAATACCTACACCAATCACTATTCGAGAACTCCAACAATATCAGGAGATTCTTCAAGATCAACCCGTGATGTGACATTGACCAGAGAACTCCAGATGGAATTGGGGAATGTAACATGTGCAAAAACGGAGGCAATGGAGAAAAAACAACTTTGGGAACATATTCAAGAAATGGACACAGGACTGACAGTAATTGCTCAGTTACCAACAACCAGCAGGTTAAACAAGTTTCTGAAGGAATGGCAATCTGTGAAGGATACGGAAGCACACATATTAGAGTTGATGGCAGAAGGAAATAAGGTGATTGAGGAACGGAACAACCTTAAACATGAGCTCCTTCTTATGCAGCAGAAGTTAAGAACATTGGAGGAAGGAGCCCCAGAATGCAACCACCAACATGTGCAAGGAAAAATACAGAACTTTGAACAATGATTGGAAAACAGAGCACCGGAGGGGAAGGAATGGCTCAGACAGGAATTAGAAGAAACAGAGGAACAGTTAAAGATCTGTGGAGAAGAAAGAAACAAATATTGGGACCAGGTCAAAACAGTGCTTGCACTTGTGGGGAATGGTGGTAATAGTAGTGGAAACACGGAGCATAAAGGCAGCGAAATTTTTCAATTCTCAGTAATAGATAGGGGAGCACTCTCAGGATGGATGGTACAGTTGGCAACGAAAATTGCAGATGAACCAATGTGATTTTTCGATGAGCAGTCCAAGATGCGATATGCATCAAATTGGCTAGAAGGCATGGCATTCAATCACATCCAGCCATATATCAGCAGAATTACGGTTAATCTCGACCTCCCATCATTGGAACACTTGTTGGACCTATTACAGCTGGCTTTCAAAGATCAAGACATACGAGCCACTGCCGATCGAAGACTCCTCAAGCTTCGACAGAATGACCGAGAATTTTTTCAGTATTACGCAGAATGTCAACGATGGGTGGAGGATGCTGACTGGAATAAAGCAGCCCAAGTAAACATGCTAAAACAGGGCTTATCCAAAGAATTGAAGGATTAACTCCAACATTGCGACATTCCAGAAGACCTGACAGAATTCGTCAAACTGTGCTGAAAGAGAGATACAGAAATCTGCGCTCGAGTGGCTGAGAAAAAGTCAGGATGATGAACAGCAGGGTCAAAGAAACATGCAACCCCAAACAATATCACACTGGCCTCAGAAATAGCACCAGCAGGAACTATAGCAAATCATTATGGCCCCGCTCTGATGGACCTCTCAGCAGTCAAAGGACACAGAATTACTCCGGAAGAACAAAACCAACAAATTACAGGAGGACTTTGTACGTACTGCGGAGATAGCAGGTACATCCTGGCCTTATACCCGAGAAAATTCAAAGTAGCATCAGAACAGGTGAAGATAACACCTTTGAAGCAAACAGGAAATAAAATGGATGCAGATTCGGGAAAAGAAGTTGAGTCGGGAAAAGTTTAAGCCAGTGCAATATGTATGGCCATTGCACTCGGTCCAAATCTTCTGCATCGACAGATGTTAAATGTTGTTTTGGAATATCGCAGTGTTCGATTAGTAGCCCAGAAATCAAAGAGTCTTCAATGGAACACAATGAGCTTGTTGCGAAATGTTTGCTGGAAATCGGTGATAGGTTGATCGATATGCACATATTCATTGACTGCGCAGCCACGCGAATAGCATTCGTAGACACACATTGTTTTTGCCATCATCAATGAGAAGATAGGAAATTACGAGGGTCAAGAGAGTTGGAGGTTATCGATAGAAGGCCCATTGATTCAGGAACCATTACAACCATGGCCAAGTTAATCATGGGAATACGATCACATCAGGAACAACTACTAGCGTTTGTAACCAAGTTATAACCTTATCTCATAGTGTTAGGGCTACCATGCATACAACTTCACAACCTAAAAGTCAAATTAGAATGTAACAGGATTGGTATCGAAAGCAGCTACTGCCAATAACACCGCCAACACCATTCGAGCATCTGGGTGTGGGGAATTCATATGGAAAGAACCAATCTGGAGAAACCCAGGTTATACATCTGCGCAGCAGCCTCCTCACCCTTCATGTGAATAATAATAAAGGAAGGGCTCAAAGTTTACACTGTTACATTGTACAAAATCAATAAGGCCTTGGAAATCGAAGATCTACAACAAAAACCCCTCAAAGAAGTCATCCCTAAAGAGTACCACAAGTTTCTACCCGTGTTCAGCAAGGGGGTTGCGGAAACGCTATCTCCGCACTGGCCCAAAGACCAGAGATTTAAGCTGCCGGAAGAATCCACACCTCCATTCGGATCTATTTACCGTGTATCCCGAGAAGAGCCACAAGTTTTGAAAGAATGGATAGAAAAGACCTTGCCCCAGGCGTTCATCCAGTCGTCTTCATCACCTTGCCGAGCCCCAGTACCCTTCGCTGCAAAACCGAGGTGAGTTTCAAAACTCTGTGTCAATTACCAAGGCCAAAATGAAAGAACAATAAAGAACCAATACCCCCTACCATTGATTCAAGATACGCCGCCAAGACTGTCCAAGGCCCGCTATTACACCAAGTTAGATGTCCATGATACATATAACATGATTAGATTAGCAGAAGGGGATGAGTGGAAAATGGTGTTTAGGACCTGCTAGAGACTTTTTGAATACCTAGTTACGCCTTTCAGACATACCAATGTATCAGCATCATTCTACAAGTTCATCAATGATATGTTATGACCATTCATGGATATATTCTGCACAGTTTTTTTGGATGATATTTTCATCCACAGCAACTATCTGCAAGATCACAAGGAACACGTCCAAGCAGGAATGACATTTCTCAATGAAGTCAGCCTCTACCTAAAAGCCGAAAAATCTAGGTTTCATAGGGATGAAGTCATATAACTACGAATAATGGTTGGAGTAAACGGAATAAGAATAGACCCAGGGAATGTGCAAGCAGTTTAAAACTGGGAAGCACCGGATAAACTTAAAGAAGTCCAAGCCTGTTTAAGCTTTGTTAACGTTTATTGACAGATCAGACGGAATTACAGCAAGGTGGTACAACCGCTAAAAAGTCTTACGAAAAACTTGGTACCTTGTCATTTGCGACCAGATCAAAAAGGGGCTTTCGCAGACCTCGACAGAGCCTTTACAACAGCACCAGTGCCAGCCCATTTCGATCATGAAATAGAGATAGTCCTGAAAACACACGCCTCAAGTTACATATCAACAGGAGTTCTCCCTCAATACGACCACCAAGGAGTAATATATCCAGTAGCCTGCTTCTCCAAAAAACATTTGCCCACTGAAGAAAATTATGAAATCTATGATGAAGAATGAGGCGCAATTGTCAAAAGCCTGGAACAATAGAGACCCCAATGCGAAGGTTTAGCACATCCCATTAAGATCCTCACCAATTCCAAGATCTTGGAGTACTTCAGGATGTCTAAATTTCTGAACCAAAGACAAACCAGATGGTCCAAGCTCTTGTCAAGGTTTAAGTTCAAGATAGTCTACCACCCAGGAAGACATGGTCAGAAACACGATGGACTCACAAGAATGCCAGGAGACATTCCTCCGTAGGGGGCAGGCAGAAAAAATCCAGCACATTGTGTTAAAAATGGAAAACTTAGACAAGAAATTGCGCAATAACCTAGTAGTAGCATACATGGAAGCAGTCAACCTGGATAATGAATTGGTAAATTGTGACAAGCTGTGGAACTGGGTAAACGGTGTATGCAAGGAATACCCAGAGTTGGACACACACAGGGAAGAACTGCTAGAAGTCCCTGAATTGGAACAAATCCAACCAACGGACGAAGATAGGCTGAAGTTGATCCCAGAATTCCCTGACTCTCCAGTCGCAGGACATCTAGGACGAGCAAAAACTTATGCCTTGCTAAACCAAAGTCACTCCCACAATCAGATAATGAAGGACGTGGATCGCTACATACACAATTGCCAGACCTGCCAGAGAGGCAAGGCAACCCATGGAAGAACTCATGTCTTGTTATGGCCAATAGAAATACCGGAGCAACCATGGAAGGATTTGAGCATGGACTTTGTAGTTGGACTACCAGAAAGCAAAAGGTTCAACACAGTATGGGTAGTGGTAGATCGCCTAACAATGATGTAACACCTGGTACCCTGTACTGACAAAGTAGATGGAAAGAAGCTGGGAGAAATGTATGTCAAAGAAGTATTTAGACAGCACAGACTGCTGGAAATGATAGTGGCCGATCGAGGACTGCAATTTGCTTCCGAATTCTGGAAACACATCTGCAAGTCACTGGATATTGAACCAACACTCTCAACTGCGTTTCATCACCAGACAGATGGCCAAATCGACAGAATCAATGCAGTAATGGAACAGTATCTCTGGAGCTTTGTCAATTATCAACAAAACAACTGGGTTAATTGCCTACCACTGGCAGAGTTTGCGGCTGAGAACTATGCCTCAGAGACAACTAACTGCTCCGCGTGTTTTGGCAATTACGGTTTCCACGTGTGAATGACCTTCAGCCATCATCAAATTCAGGACCCCGATGATATTTGCAAGGTAACTGCCCAGCAGATGGCCCAATAGATAGAGCAACTTTTCAGCAAACATAGAGCAGAAATGAAAAGGGCCCAAGCCATTCAGTCCGAACAGGCCAACAAATCACAGGGAGTCGGAACGGAGTTACAGATAGAAGACAACGTATGGATCGCTGCCAGAAACCAACTGACAGCCTGACCCAGTATGAAACTGGACTGAAAACGTATTGGACTATATGACATTATGGAGGTCGTCAGTCTATACGCCTATAGAATCAAGCTTCCAAGTCGACTGCACATTCACGACGTTCAACTGATATCTAGATTAGAGAAGGCTGCTCAGGGTTTTCTCCTAAATCAAAATCAGGAGCCACCACCACCAGTAATAGTGGACGGAGCAGCGGAGTACGAAGTTGAGCGGATAGATGACTGCAGGCTGTTCCGGAAGCAGCTGCAGCATTTGGTGAAATAGAGGGGGTATAATGAATGCAGCTGGGAGTACACGACCGATGAGAATCGACTCCAGGCTATGGACGATTTTCACATTGAAAAATAGTGCAAGCCCGGGTCATGAACCTCGTAGGTAATCGTCATCGGAGAGGGGGAGCAACTGTCACGGTTGTACTGAATGATGATTGATGGTGGAGAAATGATTGGTGATTGATATAAATGATGAAGCACGACAAGAATAAAATCAGGTTTCGAACGGAGGCTAACGCACGATGAGAATGAAATAAGGTTTCACACGGGAAACGACGGGGTCATGCAGAAGTAATGTACAAAGAAAGCAGGAGATTGAAGGCATTATAGAACGAGTGAATTCCTGTATAAAAACCAGGCGTTTGGGGGAGCATAATTTTCTTTCTTCACTCGTTCCCTTATCCATAAAACAATCAATCAGCTTTGGCTTTCACGTCTTTCACATTCTGACATTCTGGATCGAGCCTCATGTGTACATTCTTTGTTGGTTTAGCTACAGGCTATTCTTGACTCTTGAAGGCTTCCGGCTCTTGGATTTTATAACCCTTAGAACCCCGAGCCCTGAACCCTTGATATTCAGCCCTGAATTCTGGACAGTATAAACCTCAATTTGTATCTGAAATCCCATTGGGTGTAGTGCAGACACTACATTGCAGACACCAAACATTGATATATCTTGGGCAATTTAAGCTTACAATTGAAAACATTGAGGCGACAACGAATATCTTAATTCACGCTTCACCAACACAGTATTAGAAAACCTATTTCATTGCTATCCAATCACCCCAAATAAACCCAAGCAAGGATCTTACAAAAAGTGAACAAATCCTAAGGAAAAACCAAGCAAATTATAATCCAAGCAAAAACCAATTCCCAGACAAATCCGGAAGCCAATTGCCCACAATGATTTACTTTGTCTCAGTTTCCCTTTCGTTTTTCAACAGGCTTCAGATGGGCTTCCAAACCTGGGGATGGACGGTTGACCAAATACATATGGTCGCGCAGCCAATTGATGCAGTTCTATTCCAGACCCGAGGGTAGATAGTCATCACTCCAAGTGATGCGACCTGTGTGCGGAATAATCGTCCAATATTGTTTTTGATGAATAAGCCTCCTCGGGATCAGTTCATTCCTGGCCACGAGTTTTGCTAGGGACAATAGAAGGCTGCCAGGTCAGGGTCTGGAAAATGCCAATTTGTTATTGGATGCTTCACATATGTTGTTGATCATCACTTCCTCCTGAGGAAGGATTGGTTTGGGTTGTTGGAATGATTGTCCCACAGGTATTGGAGTATTTGAAACCTCATCATTTTGGAATAGAACACAATAAATTGTTCGGACTTGTTAATTGGATGTCGATCGAAGCCATGCAAGTATCCTATTGTTGTTGATCATTGGAGCCTTATCTTTTACTGGTTGTCCTTCATCGTTGCTGGGCAAACATCTGATCCCCGACAAGTCCCAGATTCTCGATGAGGGATCAGGCATCCCTGCATTAAATGTGTTTTGATCAGCCACTATTGTAGCCTCGATGACACTTGTAAGCATGTTAGACAATGACTGGTCCCCCATATTGGGCCATTGCCATTGGAAGTTCTTTTGTCCATTGCGTTTCGATGCCGTGATGGGCTTGATATATTCAATGGTAACATTGAACACTTCCTCATCAGCAGGGGCCACTGGACATCTATGCTTGATTGGCCATATGTTTTCATCACAATCTATTAGTGTCAGCATTGAAACAGTGATCATGACAACGCAGAACGTACCTGATTCATTGTTTCACTTTCTCTTTGGTGTATTCTCCACTGGCAATCTGCCCTGCCTCCTCCTGATGGCAATTTCCACAACATCATCAATGGCGATTTTGCACTTTCTTCCATCAACATCATTGCAACTAGAATCCGCTTCCCATTGACGAAATTGCCCTCTCTGACCAGCTGAAGCAGTGATTCAATTGATGTATTGTTTGATCATGCGGTCGGATTTGGCATTGCTTGCTTTGTTTGTGCCGCAGGAACCAAGGCTCAAATCGATGCTAAAAATCAACATTCTAATGCGATTGGCCTGTTTGCCTCATTGTCCCGTCTCTTTGTTGATCCCCAATTCATCCAATGTCCAATGGGATTCCCTGATACCCTATTCTGCGGCCCATGATTTGATTTGTTGAATTGGCATCTAGAAAAAGTTGGTATGTTTGACGACAAAATGGATTGTTTGAACAGGGCACAAGAATATATGTTGAGAATAGATAGTGAATATATACAAAACAATAGTGATGGATTTCGAGGGTTCCACAGATGGAATTAAAGGTAGACAATATCAACTTGAAATCAAAGTCGGGTAATGATGATATGGAGGAAGATGGAGGAAAACCAGATAAGAAGCAGAATAGTGGGTGGCTGAAGGTGAGGGTAATATATAGTTCTTCTCACTTGTTCCATAGTGATTGCGTTCACTAGGTCCAGTTGACTTGCAGAATACTATTCTGTGGGGGCTAACAATTGGAGCTATTTGTACATTTGAATGACAATTTTGATGTGTCAAAGATTCAAATCGGTGTCTCGTCAACAAATATCCAGTTCTTAGATGTCTACCCCACCACCATACACTCTGCCATGATTCTGCCCCACGATGATGTAGAACCTACTCAGTCAAGTCCAAACCAATTTCCCATCAGTTCACATCAGGTACACAATGCAGCATCCAGGGAACAGTAACCTACCGTGTGAACTCCAAGTTTGATACAGAGGTGATCGTCGTGATCCGCAGAATTGATGTCTATCATATTCATGGCCTTTCTACTGACTCCCAAGTTGTAACAACTATAAGACAATTGATGATTGCACTGAGCCAGTGGGGATGAAGCGAAAGTACGATAGAACCGCTTTCGCCGAAAAAGGAAACAAGAGGTTTGGGGTATTGCCGGATATCACGGCCCAAAATAGGTATTTATTTTCTCCACTAGATATCCTGTCGTAGCAACGACGAAAATATATATCTAATGAATTCAATTGATCGTATACTTTGCACTTAATACAATAAAGTTCACCAGTACACAGGTGCATACATCAATCACCTCCAACATCACCAATCTGAGAGGATAAATTACGTGCCTCTTGAACAGATTCCAGACGAAGAGTATACAATTACTGATGATAATAACATCCTACTTCCCAACTATTTCTCTCTATGTCAAAATTACCTGTTTCAATTTTCTGACAACGATTCTACAAGTGCTGATGATAACAATAGCAATCGCTACATGGATCCACTACAGCTGACTTTCAATTACAATGAACTACAATCGATGAGATTGGATTAGTATGACGCTGGAAAGGCAATGGATGTCAATTTCGACATTATGGACTACAAAATCAACTGATGGGCACTGTGTTCTTGTAAGCAAAAATATTGTTTGGCACACTGGTATGTCAATCATGAACTGAGTAGGGCTGCCATCGAAGAGCTGATGAAGCTTCAGGGGATAAATACAAACTTCACATCTGGATATACTCTGTACACCACAATTGATGCAATGATTTATGCACTTGGAATTGACTCATGGAACTCTGGTAAAGTCAGTTATGCAGGTCTTGTTAATTCACAAGTACTATACAACGAGGGAAAGACGCGTTTTGATCATTGAAACCCCATTGACTGCATTGAATTTCTACTCCAACAATTTGCTTTACAAGAGCATATGGTATATGCACCGATTGTGGATTAGAATGAATTGGGGAACAGAGTACACTTTGAAGTTCACACATGGAATTGGTGGTGGAATAAGCTGGTATGAGTTTTAATGTCATCGACATGTGGTTATATTTGAATGTTCTTCATAGTTGCAAAAGCCTATCGGCTCCACTATTGTTCTGATCTTTGCTAGCTCTGATCAAATGCATTTGACCACCTTTTCTGGTGATAAAAGGAATGGCCGATGTACCTCAGTCTTGGAAAGATTGATTCCACGATTCAATCAAAGCCCACCAGTCATGCCAGTGTCGTCGTCTCCCAGCTTGCAGTACCTCGGAGGCATCATCACTGTGGTCATGGAAAAACATCTGCCATCAAAGCGCAACATGAATAACATTGGGAATTGCTTAGACAGTATTTTGTGATTATTTTTCGTCCTCACGACGCTGTTTTCAGACAGAACAACCCATACCCTGTACTGACAGAATAATGCGACAATGCTTTCGAATCGTCTGTTCTTAGATGGCTAATTACTTTGAAAATATTCACCTCCATGCATTTGAACCGCCAGGTTGCCCAGTGTGTGAATCCCTGAAATTGTCTTTTGGAGAGGTCAATCCATCCATCTGGCCACACAGTGCTAATCAAATATATTTTTGAAAGATGATTCAAGCAATACGATTCGATACTTACGAGCAAAACCATGCATGTGATCATTTTAAGAAAGGAGTGCAGTGCCAACAGAAGGCATCTTTTGGAATATGAAATTTATTTCTTTGCATACATCGATTGTTTCTGATGTTTTACACATGATCTTTCTCAGTATTCTGAAGCATTTGATGGAGCAAATGGTGACATTTCTGATGTTTCATAAACAAATTGACTGATTCAATGAACTTTGGACAATAATGTCTGATTTTCCAGGATTTGCACAATTCAATAAGCCCTACACAGCCGTGACACAATGGTGTGGCAAAGACCTGAAAGTAGTAGGCCATTTTATTGTTCCCATTGTTATGACAACACTTTTCGATCCTTCTTCAGAGCAGCAAGGTCCATTCAAATCCGCCATACCTAGTGACAAAAACCTCATCTACTTTCACCTCACGACTCATGATCACAACTATGCTGATATGACAATCAAATAAATACAACACTCACTCAGCGAATTTCATTGTCACAACAATGTCTTTAGTCGTTTTCATGCCGAAAAGTCAACCAAGAATGTTGTTGCACTCCGCAAAAGCAGCTCACCATCAATGTACAACATGAGCGTAAGGCTGATTCTGCATGGTCATGACTTTCTGCTGTGGCAAAACTTCATTGCATTAACGAGGTCAAAATTCAAATTGATTGAGAAATTGCATTGCACTTGGGGAATGAGTCTGACTTGAACTTTGTTAACATGCATCTGTTGAACCACTTTGCAGATCACATACATCAGCTACGGCAATAATAAAATGTAAGCACTGAACTACTGGAAAAGGTCGATGATGGACTTGAAAGATACATACTGTCGATCGAAACGCCATGAGCCATCTTTCAAGATTTTGCGCATGAAAGCCTGCAATGAGGAGTGCAAATTCAAAGATCTTTACCTCAATACTGAAAATCTTAGGCATGAACACCAAAATCAATTCCCCGCGTCTCCAGCTATTCGAATGATGAAACATCACCTGCCCGGTATGAAGTCTCTAGCAGACCTATCATCGTGGTGTGAAATGCCAAAAGGGGAACTTTGAAATCACATCGCATGGTGTTTCAAAAGATATGGTAACTACACCAGATATGTTGATAACGATGAAGAATTTTGTTGACTGCAAATGCAAAAGCAAGAAAGGTATGATTCCGCAGCCATGCCAGTGATATCATTTCAAGGCAATGAGCACAGGATTCACATTGTACGATGCACTGGAATCAACCAATGGCGGAAACATAAGCATCCCTGAAATGATATAGTTTTACACTGGAACGGAACGCATGGACAGTTCAAGTTGACTAGAGGACCAATTCTATCAAGATTACAATGTCAATTCATTATCATGCATATGGAGTGAAATCCATAATTACTTTTGGCCCATGTTATCCCAACGGTTGCGGGCCCAATGTGCGAGGTTTCGGAAATGGTGATTGTTGAGCAGCAAGATCAGACCTCAACAATACCTTTGGAAGACAGTAGTTAACGTCGAAAACACCTTTTTGGTGCTTGGCTCGACGTATTTCATACTTTGACACATGAGTCAGTGTGCAGCCCATATGGTTCAATTTACTTTTGATCCAAATAATAGTAGATGGTTTTTAAATAATACTATGGACACGGATGCATTTGATGTATTGTATAACTAAATAGAACACTTACAATCGTTGTAGTGTATATTTTATAAGTTGATCACTTGTATTTGTGAAAGAAATCTGTACATTCATAAATTTTCAACATAGCAGCGCGAAATGTACAGCTCTGACAATGCAATATGGCATTGCCTACAATAATATGTGATAAAGATGACATAGATTGATATTATCATGTGATCAGGATAAGTGGGAACTGAATCCTATGTGAGAACCTTAAGAAATCCCAATGACTGACGTTATGTGAATTGCCAACATGGCCACGACTATTTGTAATACTTGGAGTGAGAATTTTGTATGGTGACAGTGGCAGCACAGGGTCAAGTGTCAGTAATGCTTGAAAGGATCAGAATGGTATCGACCGTACCGTACTATCTCCAAAAGCAAATTTGTTTTTGCTGATGCATGTGAACCAAAATTGTTAATGTTCGGTTGACGCTCACTTTTACTCCTGCAGCGTAAATGTCTTGTCGCACAATTGCACTCTATTTACTTCTGATATCGGGCTTTCATGCTCATTTGCCAGTATATATCTTGCGATTCCGATGAATCAGGATTGTATTCCTCCAATTCAGTGGCTACTCGGATGAATTGCTTACCATTCATATGGTGATGAAGGCCGACAATACTCTGATAAAACAAATGCACTGCATCTGTTCCCTTCCGTGCCCAAAATTATATAACCAAAAAATTGTTGACGCTCCATTGACGCTCACTTCTACTGCTGCCACCTACATGTCTTGTTGCACCATTGCACTCTATTTGATTGTGAAAGCTGGTTTTCATGCATATTTCAAAGGAATATACCTCGCAATACAAATAAATTGTGATTTAATTCCTTCAATTGAGACATTACTCAAATAAATAGCATTCGGTAAATGTTGATATTTCAATCAAGGCAGTCAAAACTACAGTTGAACTAGTGCAGTGGAAAAAACCCCATGCACTAGATATGTTGTGTGAACCAAAATTGTTGATACTCTGTGGATGCTAACTTTTACTCCTGCAGCCTATTTGTCCTGTGGCACAATTCCACTCAATTTGATTGTGAAATTGGGCTTCTATGCTTATTTGACGAAAATGGACCTTGTGATACAGACATATCATGATGTAATTCGTTCAATTCAGTGACTACTTGGATGATTCGCTTTCAACTGATTTGTCAATACTGGCCGACCATACTCCGATGATACAAATACAACACATCTGTTCTCTCACGTGATAAAGATTCTGTGACTACTAATCGTTGACGCTTTGTTGATGCACACCTTTAGTTCTGCAGTTTATTTTTCATATTGTGCAAAAACAATAGATATGATTGTAATGACGGGCTTTCATATGTATTCAATAAGAGTAAGCCATGTGATATGGATTAATTGTGATTTAATGTCTCTAGGCTCTGTTACAATGGTTGCCCAAGCGCATGAGTGAAAATTGATTTGCCAATAAAGGCAGTCGAACCAGCAATTGAATCAATGGAGAGTACAAAATCTCACACGCTCGAGATGTTGTGCGACGAAACATTATTGATACTCTGTTGAAACTTACTTTGTATCGTGCAGCCTAGGTGTCATATCGCAGGATTGCACTTTTTGTAATTGTGAAGGCTGGCTTTCATGCCTGTATGACAGGAATATACCTCGCAATATAGATAACTCATGATTTGATTTCTTTTATTCAGACATTACTTGGATAATTGAATACCACTGATTTGTCGATCAAGGCAGTCAACTCTCTGCTAACACTAATACAATGTGTCTGTTCCCCCCATGCCCAATATTGTGTGACCAAAAATAGTTGATGCTCCATTGATACTCACTTTTACTCCTGCAATCAATTTGTCATATCATAAAATTTCATTTCTTTTGATTGTAAAAGCTGACTGTTATGGTTATTTGACAAGAGTATATATTGCGATACAGATGAATAGTGATTGAATACCTTCAATAATGTCGGATGCGTAATTCAGAGATCACTTGAATGAACCAGATATAACTGATATCTCGATAATGATATAGATATCGATTCATGAGCAATTGTAATACCTGATTCAATATGAATATATTGTATGCATAATGGTACTAGGATTTGACATTTGATGGACAATGTGCCTAGCTGTTGAAATATATGTAGTAGTATTATCTCACTTTCGACTGCCTTTGCATGGCCTAATGTTGATGACGTCAGTGTGTAATATAAATAGCCCACTTTGGTTATCCAGCTGGTTGTGCCAAATATTCATGGTCACCCATGAGGTCTTTGTGAGATTGCCATCATGTGTACAGGGCATGAGTAACTGTTTATGTAGTTGGGAATTCATTTAAAATATTTATGACAGCTGTCTTTTAAATCAGTTCACCTTGTGATCAGACTGCAACTAGTGAAACAAATATAACAACATTGATGTAAAATTCAGGTGGCATGTTATATATCAATTAAGTTTTTACTCTCATACTTAAAATGCTTATTCTTAATATAAGCAAGCGAATAGATGGTGTAACACACACATCTGGTGTGGTCAAAGTTTATACATTCGGTTCTATCCCTGCACATATACCGACAATGTTTTTGGATGTCACAGATATCATGGAAAACAAGGCCATACAAAAATGGGACTAAAAATACATTTAGAGTTAAGAAACAGTCGAAAATAGTATAACGACAATCTCTTACTATATGATGATCTATTTTTACAGGCCATTATCCTCCATACCTACCAGTTCAGATATCTGTATAACAATTGGTGGAGGTCAAGGCATGCAAGGGAAAATTTCGTACTGATTCAACTGTTTCGACTGCCATAAATTCTTCAACAGACTTGCCAATTGCAAGTAGCAAGTGACTCGTTCCCAGAGAGGAGGGTGATCAGGCCATGGATGATGTGGCTGGATTGGAAATTGTATTTGGAGTGAATACTACCAGAACCTTCAATTCAGCAGTGCCATACTTTCTGTTGCGCTTGCAAAAGCATTCTTCTATATCTGTCCATCCGCGAGTTGTCAATTTCTCAAGCTTCATTTGATTCATGGGAAAGGTGTCTAGCCATTCCAGCACTGATTTTGTGATCATGTAAACTAGCCTGTCAGGCGCATCGTCATCACTCAGCTCAGCACACTCATTGTCTTCTCCATCTTCTTTTTCATCTTCATTATCTTCTTCATCTGATGTTGCAACATCATCAACACTATTTTCAATTGCTTCCACTATTTCTTCAAATATCATTGTAGTTGTATCAGCGACTGCTTTTCTCAACATAGTATCTTGCTCTCTCTCTACCTCTGCTTGCGCTTCTGCAACCCTCTTTCTTGCTGCTGCTGTTTCACCCTCCACAGATTCCTCAATCCACTTCTCCTTTACTTCCTTGCTCAGAAAGTTTGGTTCAGGTCGGCACTCTGCTGTGTGCCTTTTTTTGGAATGGAGACTATGCAATGCACCCAGTGCTCAGACCGGTTCTGTATCAATACCAGTCTTGCATTGGTTCACTTGATGACGTCGTTTTGTATCACTGATTGTTGATTTCATGTAGTAGCCAGCTGGGAGTCTCGAAAAATTCTTTTTTGGTATGTAGACCATATTTGTGGCTCTTTCGTGTGGTTTGCATGGATGTTGTTTTTGAAGATGATGGCAGTTGGATGGTGGGGAAATGGTGAGTCTTTATGGTTGTACATTCGATCTAGTTTGACAACTGAATGGATAATACTAGCAGGTGCTACAGCTGAAGTGACTTTGTACTATATTCAACCTCAAGGCAACATCTGTTTAACATGACTGCAGAAACTGTTTCACATGACCTCACTTGAGTTTCACAGCTGATACACTGAACATACAACACTCGGCAGCTGTGACAAAAACATTATATTTCCTGCGATTCATTTTTATTTATTATTACCAACAATTAACACAATATGTATAAGGCCAACATCCTTGCAAATCTGCTGCCATCTACAACAGGGTCCATTGTGAAATTCTTTAATACTGGAATGTATATAATGACCACTTAAAATTTTGATTTGACTTGAATTTTGCAGAATTTCTTTCATATCCCTCAGGTTCTCCCTCTTCTCCACACTCAAATTTTTCTCTCTTCACATTCAATATCCTCAAGCAATGGCTGAACCACAACAATCTTCTTCTTGCACTAGATCCGGCAATGAATCTATATGCTCATCCTCCTGTACTTTGAATACCTCAATTGATCAAACTTTGCTCCAACGATACGCACAGAATCTACACCAAATAGCCGCCGATATGGCAACAAGAAATATGCATAAGGATGAAATGTTGAAGATTGTGAACACAACTGGACTCATGAAATACCGGGAAAACCATGCAATCAGATATGAGTTACATAATCCATAAGAATAACAGTTAATTGATCAAATTCAATTGGCTGTAATTTGTTCAGCATTACATAAGCAGTTCAACAGGAGCCACAAAGGCAACCCTCCGTGGTCTACCAAGGCATTCATCTGAATAGTCTGTGAAATTGAGCACCATGATGTTGTCAACTCCCGAGTTTTTGCTGACCAATTTTCTGACAAATTACCTTGGAAATGGGAAAGAGCTTCTTCATGAGTGGTAGAAGAAGCCACAGAAAAGTATATGATTGAAGTAGGTGTTAATGCTTACAATTAAATTTTTACTGCAGCAACTGAATGAAAATAGGTTTTCAACCTGTCTGCAACCATGGCCAGGCAAGGTGGGTGTATACAGCTCAAGCAAACAGACATGCACATAGTGCTCAACATGGTCAATATGTCCAAACATGACATATCGCGCAGTGGAATCAAGGAAACAAAGAATTTGATTGTACAGCCTCGGACGGAGATTCATGATGAAATCAGACATGGTATCAAGTTGCCAGGTGACAAGAGTATGAAGGCAGTCATTGAAAACCATCCATCCATGATGTATGATAATCACTGGGCTGGTGGCTTTACTTGCCAAAATTTGGTTGCTCGAAATCCTTACACATGCTGGAGGCACAAAGTTATGAAATCTTCCCGTTCTTCCGTACCTGCTGCAGCACAATATAGTCCTGAAAGATTGGCCGATCTCAAACTTTTTAACAAATTTACGCCGCTTGATGATTCAGAAGATGAAAAAAATTACCCAATATGTTTACCATTTTCGTGACTCCACTACTGATAACACCAATGAGTCACATAATGACTCCCAACTTTGACATGGAAAATCACTGATAACTGTTTCGCAGTAAATGGCAGCGTTGATGAATCAATTGAAAATTTTAGTGAATAGACAAGTGGGTTTATTTGGCATACTTGAAGCTTCAATTTGCTGAGACATTTTTGGATAATATCTGCATTATTGTTATGGAGACATTTAATTTTGATATCCAATCTATTTAAACAGTTTCAGCTGTTGAAACTCGCGATATAATAGTGAATGAAATGCAATTTAATCTGTGAAGTGTGCAACTTTGGTATTGTTGGAATTCTGTCCATATATATCGAAAATTTAATTTTGACTAATCAAGCTCATATTGCAATACACCTTCTTCACAAATTTCAATGAAAGCCATCTGTCTCAATGAATAACCAATTTGTGGGTGTACATACATTTATGCTACGGGACCGAAAGCCAGTGTTAATAAAGCAACAACAAAATTTGGTTATAAAACACCTCTAGCACAAGGGATTATATGTGCTTCATCTATTTTATCGCAGTACTGACTGCTTGTATCAACCAAATAGTTTTCAACAATGTACTGATGCTATTTCTGAGAGTATTAGAAATCATGTAAATACAATTTACCCATTGCGCAGAACATATTTTATTCATTTAAGGACAATGCCATACTTTACGATTCATTATACTATTTGCACATCACCATACAACTAGACTACAGGGCTGAAAGTGAGTGTTGACGGAGCATCAACATTATTTGGTTGCACTTTACTTCTAGCACGAGGGCCTATATGTGCTTCGTCTACATTATTAAAATTCAGCCTGCATTTATGGACTAACTAGTGTTCCCAATGCACTGATACTATCACTGAGAGTATCAGAAATCAGTAATTCTTGATTGATGTGTATCACAGGATGTATCATATTTGAATAAAAACAAACGCCATACTGTATGATTGATTATACTATTTGTGCACTATTATACACCAAGGCAACAGAACTGAAAGTGAGCCTCAACGGAGAGTCAAGGATCTTTGGTTGCACTACACCTCTTGCATGAGGGCTTATATGGGCTTTGTCTATATTTTCATAGTTCTGACTTCTTTTATCAATGAAATTATTATTCAACAATTCACTGATGCTATCTCTGGATGGGAATATCAGCAATTCTTATCATGATTGATCCATATCGCAAAATATATCATAAATGAATAAAGGCAAACGCCATTCCCTAGAATCAATTATGCCTTTGGTATAACCGTACACCTAGGTTTCCAGACTGAAGTTGAGCCTCAACAGAGTCTCAACAGACCGTCATGAAAGCATCAACAGATCTCTGGGAAACAGTGCAGAGCCGATGTTAGATTTATCTAATCTGTTCATTGAACCTATTTTGACAGTTTTTAAAAACAATATTCATAGTAAATAACTTCGGAAGATCATCTGTAATTGCTTTGGACTATGCGAACGGTTTCATACATAATGAAAAGATTTCAATAAGATGATCTATTTTATAAAATGAAAAATCAGGCAGAAAGTGTAAATTGTCGTTCAACCATTGAATTCATCTCTTTATAGATGTATGTGTGATGCTTTCCATTCACAAAATTCAAAACTGTTTTCGGCACCCGGAGCTAGAACCTGGCAGGTCCGACTAAAACTGGTTAAACCCACAGGTTGGCTCCGTTCGGTTCTGGGTTTGGAACCAGAAATTTCCTGCTCTTTGGGTTGAGTACAGTTCAAGAACCGGAACCGTTACTAATACTCCCCACTGAAGATCATCATCAGACCCAGGAAAGCTTTCTACAGTCTTGAACAAGCTCAATGGTTATGGAACGGTAATATCAATACCTTTCTACTCTCTCTTGGGTTCCCTCAATTTCTTGCCGATCCTGACCTCTATCTCCCCAGTAATGGCATTCTGATACTTCTGTATGTCAATAATATCTCCTTGCCATATGCGGAGGCAGCCGCCAAAGCTGCGATTGTGGTCAAGGCAAAACTCTTGGAGAAATATTGGATTACAAATGTTGGCCCAGCATACCAATTCCTCAGCATCGAGATCCACCGTGATGAAAATCCGGGATCAGTCTCGGTCAGACAGCATACATCACTACAATTCTCGGACAATTTGACATGGATAATACACACGGAGAATCAGCACTGATGGATACCAATGTAATGGTGGACTTGGCCGAAGATCAAGGGGAAAAGGAACTGAAGGATGTTACAGACTATCAAGCAGTCATGGGATTACTGATGTACGCAGCACTTGCAACTCAGCCACATATCTCGTATGCAGTTGCTCCTATTTCTTGTTACAATTGGCGAACATTCACCACCCATATGGCTGCTGCAAAGAGAGTTCTGCAGTATCTCAAAACTACAGCCAATTATCGACCACATTGCAATGGCAACAACATCGCCATCAGCAATGGTTTCATAGGGCACTCATATTCCGATTGGGCCAATGACCGTGCTGACCACATATCTCAGGGAGGTCATGTGTTTCCCGCGAGCAATGGAGCTGCCTTGTGGCAGTCTCGAAAGCAAAGCCTCATCGCCATGTTATCTCTCAAAGCCTGATTCATCACCTGCTTGGAGGCCTCCAGAGCAGCGCAATGGTTACTCAAATTGCAGACAAACATTCACGTTTCACAGAAAGACTCACCGATGCCAATCAACTGTGACACTCCGAGAGCTCTGTCTCTCATCACCACGGGAGTCATAAAGACTTGCACTAAGCACATCGAAGTTCACCATCACAATAATCAAGATCTGCACCAGCGCCAAATACTTAACTATTCCTACATGTGCATGGACGAAAATATGGCATATATATTGACAAAAGCACATGCTAAGAATAAGCATACAAAGTTCATGAAAGCAATGGGTTTAGGATAATCGTGATCAGTCTAAGGTGTGTTTCAAGGTTGTTTTACTTTTTTTTGGGAATACAGATCTTTATTTATTCATATGGATGGCCATCCTCAGGCTATGGTAGTACTCTTTCCCTGAACATTTCACAGGGTTTCAAAAACACTACTATGGGATAGATTTTCAGTGCATGTATGCTCGGTCATTCACTTCTATTTTTTTGTTTTTGTTCATACTGCATGCAGCGCAGCAACAGGTGGCAGAATTTCAATATCAGATAGGGCCGACGTCATCTAGTCATAATGGTGCGGCCATGCGGCCACTTCTGATGGTGGAGCAGTTGGCATTGTGAAGGCGTAGGGTATCATGATGTCCATGCCTCGGCCTGATGGCATGCCTGCGGACCCCAGTCTGACATCATGACACTGTTCTTATCATAGTATTTGAATGAAGTCATTCTCCATGTATATAGACAATTAAACAACTCTTGAACTCCTAAGTTTAACAGAAAAGAAAGAAGTTGTGAAAAATAGAAGAGCAGGAAAGAAGGATGAAGAAGAAGGAGGAATATGGGCAAAAGAGGAGAAAGAAGAGGTAAAAAATAATGAAAGGGCAAACAGAAAGAACAGAAAAAAAAAAATGAAGGCAACAGGAAAGGAAGAAGACAAAGCAGCAGAAAACAATACAAGGGCAAGGAAGAAGTACAGAGATGATGAAACAAGAACAAATGAGATGATAGAAAAAAGAGAGGTGGAGAATAATGCTAAGCAAAGACAACTATATATTGCAAAGAAAATGTGACAACATATCCTCTACGAGCCACAGGGCAAGGAAGCAGGGGGTGACTCTGGTGCAAATCTAATATATTTATACAAGAAAGACAAATATTTAATGAAGCATATATAGGGAAACACCAAGAGATACATTGCAGGTGGCAACATGTGCTATCGAACCAACCACTGGAGTGGGAAACCCATGGGCCTTCTGCAACCACTTCCCATGGCCAAAGGCTATTGGCAAAGAATTGGCATCAACTTTATAATCTACCTGCCAATAACAGCAAATAGCCATGGCTGCATCATAACGTTTGTCAACCACATAACAAACAGAGCCTATTGGCAAGCCTGCAAGATGACAATCAACGCTCTGGCTGTTGTGTGCATAATAATCAATACTATCATGCGCCAACATGGGGTGCTTCAGGAGGTTGTATTGAACTGTGGAATGCACTGCACAGCAGATTATACAAGACAAATTGCAAGAATTCTACAAACAAAACTATTCATGTCCATGGTAATCATCCTGCAAATTGATGGTCTCCCAGAGACCCTGAACAAAACAGTTGTATAATAGTTGCATGGTTGTACCACTGACGACCAGACGAATTGGGTCATGTACTTTCCACTGGCCACATATGCCATTTCTCTATACACAGTATTATAAAGCAGATGTCTTTCAAATGTGATTTTGGTCATGAGCTGTTTTGCCATGAGACCTAATTGCAGTGATTCAATGGCTGCAGGACAACAAATTGGTGAAAATGTTACAAGGCCAACAATTTCTTGAATGATTACAGTGTATCATTGGAGTCCCATGGGATGAGCATTGGAATGGTTGGGATGAATAGATGGCTGAGACCAATAAATTCCCATATCCAATTGACCCTACCATCACTGCTGGTGCAAAAGTATTTTTGGATTCAAAGTAATTTCCAATTACATATGCCAATATCAACCCTATGCACAGCAAATGGATATATGGGTAGCTTGGCCCATACAAGATACTCTGGATATAAAGAAACACTGTCCAACAATTCTTCCAAATGACCTGATGATTCATGACATGATGGATATCAGCAGGCTCAAAGTCAACTCCATGGACAATTCTTAGGCTCGCCTGCAGGATATCTCCTCCACTGGTGTGCACAAGCCATATGGGAGCAAGTTATTTTATCAAATCAATTGTAAATTACCAGCCGATCCCTGATAGAACTGGTTGAGAATAAAAACCAAAATCGGAAGGTTAGGATGAGAAGAATAACACATGCACACCAGAAAAGGATATGGCAAAACCGAAAAGAAACATTGAAACACAATTGAGCAGAATTGGATGGGTGGCCAAAGGAAAAGGGGGAAGTATTAAGAGAAATAGTATGAGGAGCAAGTTTCGTTTGGAAAGGGAGTTTTGGGTTGTGTTTTGTTATATTGAATTTGTTTCTCAGTCATGGCAGCAAGATGAACAAATTGATATTGTTTTATTTGGATAGTTGAGAGACATTGCAGAGGTATATTGGTTATTGATCATGGTGTGATGTTTCTACAACAGATTTTATAAACATGAGCAGGAAAGGTCATAATATAAGTGGACAGCTCTGGTCATGGTAAAGTACGAGTCTGCTGCATTAGTGTATCTTTGTAGGGTGCTTGTATTGGTAGCTTTTGTAAAACTTCAGCTGCATAATCAATAACATTCACTTGTATATATATAATGGGTCTGCATATCTATATTGTGTATATATAAATACCATATATTCTCTATGTAAACAGATTTGGCATTGAGTAGTTTGGGAAGAACCTCTGCAACAGAGGCAGTGGTGGAAAGAACTTTTCAAAAAATAACTCATCTGGTTGCCAGTGAAACTATTCGTCATTCAATAATATTGCCACCAATTGCCATAACCTCTTTTTCTTTACACTGTTTCTCAAAGTCTCCCAAGGCCTTGAGTTGATTTTGCTCATTGATTGCCCAACTCTAAGAGTAACTCTCCAAGCAAAAGAAATTGGATTCATCATTTCCATTCTATTGTATTTAATTGGTTACAACTGTTGAAGTTCTTGTTATAGTTGGTGGTATATAGTGATATTTGATTTACTGTAATGAGTATATCATGTTTGGCTGCTCCAGGTATCTGTCACACAACTTCTAGAGTTACCCTACAAGTGAAAGGAATAATACACATTTACCACCACTATGACCTCCTGCTTCTGTATTTGACTGATTGGGACTATTGCTATCCTTTTACAAATCAATCATATATAGTACTGTTCAATTCACCATATTAGATTGGACAAGTATAGATACTATTGACACTGGTTGTGCTGCTGCTGGAACTGCCCCACAAGCAAAAGGAATGGTACTCTACCACTGTAACTATCACATTCATGTGGCCGTATATTTGATTCCTATTGAGTATTGCAGTTGTGTTGCACAACAATTGTAAATAGTGGCATTTGATTCACTGTGTTGTGTTGAACAAGTGCAGTGACTGCAGATATCAGTTGCACAACTTCTGGAGTTGTATCAAAAGCAAAAGGATCGGTATTCTACTACCACCACTACTATCTATATCTCTTGTATTTGATTGATTCTGATTATTGCAGTTCTATTCTAAATCAATTGTGAATTGCCCCATTCCATTCACCTCATTGAGATGAAAAATATTGCATACTTCAGTTCTTCATTGCACAACTTCTAGAGGTACCCCACAAGCCAAATATATCATACTAATTCTCTTTATCATTTATTATCTTTTTCTTCTAAAATTTGATCATTGCTGACTATTCCAGTTCTTCTCAAAATTGTTTGTCAATATTGTCATTCATTTAATCATGCTAAGTTGATACAGGTCGATTATCCCAGGAATCAGTTACAAATTGTCTAGAGTTGCCACCAAGTAAAAGAAATTGTACATATTATCTTTATCATTCCCCCCTTCCTTCTTCTGAATTCAAATAGTTGTGACCATTACTGTTCTTCTCTGAATTGGCTGTGAATTGTCCCAATACAATTACCCCATTGAGTTGATAATGTTTGGGTACTTCAGCAATTGGTTTCACAACTCCTAGAGTTGCCCCCACAAGTGCAATGAATGCAACTCCACCACTACTACCACCACCACCACCTCCTTCTCTTTCTCTATTTGATCTGTTCTGACTAATGCTGTAATTTCCTAAATTCATTGTAAATATCACTATTCAATCGACCATATTGAGTTAATCCCATCTGACTACTTCAGGCATTAGTTGTACAATTTCTAGAGTTGCCCCTCAAGTAAAAGAAATATTATCTTCATACTACAACTACGACTGTCTACTCCCCCTGTTTGTCATTGATTCGGACGATTGCAGTTTGTCTGGGAATTGATCATGAATAATACCATCTCGTTTACTATCTCAAGTTAAGTAAATATAGTCACTCAAGGTATCACTCACACAATATCTAGAGATGATTTGCTAGTGAACACAATTGTATTCTGTGAAAGGAAGTATCTGAATAATGATTAATGTAAACAATTTCAATCAAACTTATTGAATTATTGAAATAAAAGAAGTAATAACCCTGCAAAGAATAAAGCTATTGCCAATAGTAAAAATTATTGTGACAACTAGGTATTTAGATAGAAAGTATACTTATAATTATTACCTACATATAGACCAGATTGTATTAATTGATTTGCATACAATAATAATATTCATAGATTTCAAATAGAGGGGGAATTATTGATCGCTGGTAATATTAATTATGAGCTCTGGTATGATAAAGTCCATAAAAATCGAATCAATGATTTGGATCAGAGTTATAGTATCATACTGGGAGAATGAGCTTGGCAATCTGTTTCATACTTGATGGTAAGAGACTACAGACTCCATTTAAGTCAATTTAGAAAGCCTGCGAAGATTTGAAAAATTTTGAACTGGATATTTGTTGGTTTTCTTCCACTGCTCGGCTGAGTAATCAGCTGAGAATGATATAGATGGCTCAATATTTGTTTCATGGGAGTGGTTATAAATGTCATTAGACAGTAGCACTGGTGGTAGAACTTTGGGTATTGATGACAATGCGTCAGGTACAAGGACTGATAGCTGCTGTGCGACTCTGAATTGTAGCTGTGGTATGGACGGAGTGTATTTCAAAACAGAGTAATCATCTATCATCGATTTCTAGGCACTGTTTTGTTCTGAATTATTTTTAAAGATGGTAAAGGTGGGAGTATATTTATTGGAAGTAGATAGTTGATATTCAAACTTGAAGATGTGAGGGCTGCTCAGTGTATGATTGTTGTGGTGCAGTGGATACATGATGGGATGGTGGATGTTACTGGATTAGAGAATTGATCTATTATATCAGCCAAATATAATTCTTGCCCTAGGATGCTTGCATAGATTTCTGCAGAAGTTGGAGTTGTTCAAAGTAGTATGCAGTAAGTGTTAGGGGGATACTGCAGCTAGGTGTAACTTATCGATATTGTTGTACCGACTTATGGTAAAGGCGTATCTTAATCTTGATAATCCAACTGAAGATATGGAGTTCAATTGTGACGCGTTGACGTCGTTGTACTGTATGTATAAATACGGGCATCTATTGCAGTATGGCCCTTATTTAAAAGTCGTAACTGTCCTGGAGGTAATCCTCTGATGACTCGTCAAAGGTGACTTGGGAAGGAAGTTCACCGGTATAGAAATAGTGGTAGTATTCTACCCAAAGGTTATGACGAACAAGGTATCGTGCGAGGTGTTCGTATTTGGCTCGGGTGTTTGCTTGGGCGTGCAAGATGCGAGCGTAGAGAATCTTCTGATCGTCTGAAACAGACATAAAAGTTTATTGGTGAATATTCTTAAGGTAATTGACTTAATAATATTTCAGGTGGTTTTTCCGCTGTTGTGTTCTGACTGTGGTTTGTTCGACTGTTGCTTGAATCGTTGTGTTTAAACTTGTGGGTTTAAGGTGGTCTTTTATAGGTGATTATTTCCGCGTCAAACCATCCTGCTAAGGGGTGACGGTACTTCTCTGTAATCTATGATGTGTGTGTATAGTACTATCTCATAAACACCCAGTCCACCGTAGTGGGTGTTCACATAACATCGGATCGTTGCTTCAGAGCTGATCTCGGTAGTTAGCTGTGGAGAGTTCCGTTTGACAATGTGTGGTTGCGTAAGCCCCCACCAGGAGTTCCCAAAGGTTATCCCGCATGTTATGACGTTGCTGACATACATATCGGACCATTACTTCGTATTAGTTATCTTTCTTCGTATTGAGTGGAATAGTGATCAATGTTTTAATGAGCTGCCAACCCATACATTGCCACATACCTAGTGTCATCGGGTCTTATCTGTGTTCCCCGAAGGGGGTGCCCTCTATCAGTTATCGTGTTGTAAACACGGCAGAGCTGGGGTTCCACAGTCTAGATTCAAGCACTTATCTTTTAGGTAGAGTTAACTACCGGGGCGCAGTTAGCTTATCTCCTTTGCTTATTCTAGCTCTAGAGATAGCAAAGTCCCACATACTAAGATAATATCGCTTGTCCAACCAAATCCATAAAGCTAAGCACCGGTATGGTTTGTCCCAGTATTAGCATGATAATAAAGATAACACTGGTCTGATCCGTAACGCACAGCTGATCCGAAGACCCCTGCTTGGCAGTTACATTGCTTCGGCAGTAAGGTTGGTGTGTCCCATGCCTTGGCCAGTACTATGGGTTACCCCAAGATTACTGTCTGATCGAGTGTGCATACTGTCTCCACACTGGGTAGCTATTCCCTATGCTGAGACGTAGTATTGTAGCATAGACTATTATGGGGATTTCACCCGGCTATGTTGAGCTGTCTGCTAACTCATCAGTAGACAACCTCAGGGGTGTGATCTTAACCGTTAGTCATCTTTGAATAACGGCAAGCCTGGGAGACTAAGCCTGATGTACTTCATACGCATGCTAAGGGGAAACCCCTAACAGTAAGTGAAACCTTGTGGAGGGTTTTGGAGCATGGAAGGGCACTTTTGGAGGCTCTGGAAGCACCAGTATAAGGTTTTAGAGGACCAAAATATACAGGTCCAACATTTTGGAGCCTTTGAACACACCAGTATGATATTTCGGAGTTACCAGAGGCACCAGCACCCGGTTTGAGAACCTTGGAATACACAAGTATGCTGTTTTGAAGCTGTCAGAAGTACTGGTTCAAGGGTCTAAAGTATTTAAAAGTGCTGAAGCAAGGTTCTAGATCATTTGGGAGCACCAGTAAAAGCTTCCGTTGCCTTTGGAATTGGCAACGAATAGATCTTCAGCCTTCAGAATTACAACCTCCAACACACTTGAGTTGAACTGGTATGGCAACATAGGTACTTCACATTATAGTTTCTGTTGTTATCTATCTACAGTTCAATTAAAGTGAGATGAATACCAAACGGGAGTGAAAACACAGAAAGCTAACACAACAGATATTCAGCCGTGGTGAAAATAACAATCCAGAAGCCAAGACATCACTTTCAAGTATACATGAAGACAGTTAAAGAGATGACATTCAAGCCGGAATTAATGAGGGATAAAATGGATATCTAGCAGGTTTGGAGTATAATGGGCATTATAGACTCCAAGAGGCTTTTGAAAGAAATGGATATTGATTTAAAGCAAATATCATGAGAGATAGACAAGATCAATTTCAAACAGACTTGGAAACTGAGACTGCTTAAGATTAATAATTGTAAAAGACAGTGGCCGAAGCTGGATATTGAAAGTGAGTATAAAATACAACCCAAGAAATTGGTATGTGATATGGTTTGGAGAATGTTAACCAATAATTGTAAGTCCAAGTGGAAGACTTTACTTCTGTGGAAAGCAAAGGCTGACCATATAGAACTCAGCAGCAAGCATATACAAGGAAGTCTGAAGAGACAGTCAGTAGCTGCAGCTGGCTGCAAAGTACAATAGTCAAATAGAGAGTGAATACAATTGGTGCACAACGCGGCTTGGAAGATATTATCCTATGATAACACAGCTAAGTGGAGGACTTAACTGGGATGACAGAAGTTGATTGCTGAAGCTGGCTGCAGAGAAGAGAATCATATTATAAGCAAGAATGGTCAATTGAACAATAACAGATAAAAACTGTTTCATTATAATACCCCCTGGATGACTAGTGAGTGGCAGGGGTAAAAACATAACTCAACAAAAGCTGGATAGAATTTGATTTGAAGAGAAAAATGATAGCAAGAATAGACAAGGAAGATTGATCAGAACTTGAGAAGTGCAAAGAGACAGTAATACACAAAAGCCCACTGGGAGTCCATGTTTATATACAAAAACCAGTACTTAATTCAATATGTTATCCTTGTATTCTTATACAATTTGTTTGTTTCTTAATAGACTAAGCATTATGAGACTTGGGTAGCCAAAAACAACCTCTGATTTGAAGGCAATCTGTGATTTTGGATTGGGAGGTTTGACTGGTTAAATATATCAAAAGAAAATTAAAATACAACTTATAGAATTGAGGTGTAGTTTCTTGCATCTAGATCTTATCTTCCAAATTCTTTGTCTATCTCTGGTGTCTCTACACCTTTCCAGTACTCCTCCATCTTCTCTTTCATCTATTTTACTCACATATATATTTACTAATGTAGGCCCCTCCCCCATGTATTGCCAGTCAATTAATATCCTAAGCCAGCTCTCAGTTGGCATTGCAGAATTTATTACTCTTGACTACAGTGTGGACCTTGATTCTGTAGGTGGCTTCAGAGACTGACCTCTCTCAATGAAGGTTAAGTTCTCTGCTCAGCTTGACAATTGTGGAATAATATTTTCTTAAGTTTGGTTTTATATCAATTACACTTTTACTATGTCTGGTACTTGCTACCTGCAACTGGCTGCAGCTATTGATTCTCCCTTCTGAGTACCTTCCATATACTTATTGCTAAACATCACTTGTTCAGACTGTCATTTCTATCTAAGTTAAGTCCTCTACTTGGTTTTTCTATCATAGGTAAATATTATCCAAGTCAAATCTCATACTAATTACTTTGTTTTGTTTTGCTCTCACTCTCAGCCACACACTTCAATGACTATCTCTTATTGTAACACCGGGAGCTTCGCCCCAGGTATACCCGGTCAAAGAAGTATCCGTACTCATTTTCGGGACTTGCTTCGAAGGCAGTTTAAGAGGTTAGCTCGGGATGTGGAAATCACTAAAAGGTTCTGAACGAAAGGAATAGGCTTTTTCCAATGCGTATATCGTTAAGGCTTGTTCTCCTCGCTGAGAAGGTTGATGCCTTTCTACCCTCGAAGAACCCAAGGTCTTTATACCTTCGTCTTCGCTTTGTAACAAATACTTCTATCTACGCTTGTTCTCTAGAGCTCCAGCACCATGACCACCTTCGAACCTCCTTCGAACCAATGCCCGTTCCTTCGCAACTACCGCGGCCTCCATCTCTCGATCCTCTATCGACTTTATCGTCATTAGATTATAATCAGACCATCGGTATCCTTTATGACATCAAGCTCGCGGGCTTGTGCCTCCAGACTAGTGGTATCCTTTCGATCTGATGACCTCCAGACAAATAGGCCTCTTTCGATAGAGAGCAGCTTCGCTGTTCATAGTCGACACGTATTCGTAGGCCTCCGGCAGTTGTCGGCTTTTGGCTGGCGCCATACAGTTGATTGCCGGCTGTCCGTTTGTCGAGCGTCAGCTTCTTGGCCGATGCCATTCAGCTGTTTGTTGGCTGTCCGTGTGTTATCGGCGTTTCGGAGCAAAGTGACCGCGGCCATTAACTAGCCGTCGATGCTTATCGATGGTGTGGGTGTTCGTTTGCTAGCCATCCGAAAAATTGGCTCTGGCATCCGAGACGAGTGATAGCCGATGACATCTAATCAGGGAAATCGCAGGTGATCGTACGTGACCCGCTGCGAACTTGCTAGGTGTAACACTACCCCCTCTCTTAGAGAGTTCGTCACTGAACGACCATACTCCATACCAATCTGCCCTTCATTGCCTTTGGCGAAACATGGTTCAGCGCGCTGAAGTGAATTATTCGAAATCCTGGACATAGTGAATCCGCACAGACCATTTTGCTTCGACCAGCTTGAGATATTCAAGCACAATTGACCATCAGTTTGCTTACGTCCAGATGAGACATATGGCAGCAAGCAGAATCGATCAATTAGGTTGCGTCCATCTAAGACACTTTACTTTCTTTTTCTTTCTTTGATGATCTGGAAAAATCGTGACCCCGTGTGCCCTTAAAACCAAATGCATCTTTTCTCTTATCCATCTTTCTTTGATCTGGAAAATCGTGGCCTCTTGTGCCCTTAAAAACCAAATCCTTCGTCAGGTGTCTTGCTAGCCGTTAAAAACCCTTGTGGGGAAAAGGTACTAGCTCAACCGTTTGATTCTATTGTCCTTCGCGGCCTGAGGATTCCGTCTGTGATACTCCAATAACAGTCTCTTGTCGTCGAAGTTCTCATAAGGTTCCTCAGTCCAATCGCTTCTTCCGGATACCCCTTCCACTTGACCAGATATAACACCCGTTCCGTTCCTTACTGTACTGGCTGCCCATGATCTCTTCGACTTCGTAACCCGTTTCGTACTCGTAACCATCCACGTCATAACCAAGCTCATTTGCTTCGTGATTGAGCTCGGGTGTAGGTCTCGTAGGGTTGGTGGCGAGTCGATAAGGTTCGATGAGTGATACATGGAAGGCATTGTGAATACGCCATCGACTTGGTAGCTCAAGCTTAATAGCGGTGGGCGAGAGTACCTTGAGACCTTGAAGGGTCCATGAAGCTTCGCATCTAGTTTCCTAGATGGTCTTCGAGTTTTGAGGTTCTTCCCATTTAGCATAACTAAATACCAACCGAATACTTCGGAGGTTCCTTAGCACGCCTATCATGGTACTTCCCCATTGTCTCCCGTGCTTGCTCTAAGCCCTTACGGCATAGTGCATGCACGCTGGTCATCCAGTGAACGTAGATCCTAGATGCCGGATTCTTTGCTTCTGCTTCGATGGGCCAATTCGTTCGAGGATCGAACCCAAAGTTTGCAAAGAACAGTGACATTCCCGTAGCGGTGGTGAGAGAGTTATTATAGGCATACTCTGCCATTGGTAACATCTCGGCCAATTGTCCTGCTCATAATTGCAGTAATTCCGCAGATAGCATTCCAGCGTTTGGTTGACTCTTTCCGTTTGCCCGTCTGTTTGAGGGTGGAATGGCGAAGACATCTTTACCTAATGTCAAGAGCTTCACCAACGAGGACCAAAACGAGGAGGTGAACCTAGAGTCCCGATCTGACACTATGTTCGATGGTAGACCATGAAATCTCCATACTTCTTTCAAGAAGATTTTGACTAGGTCTGTAGCTTTCTTCTGACCATCTTTCAATGGAATGAAGTGAGCCATTTTCGTAAATCGATCGACGATTACCCATACCGATGAGCATCCGTCTGATACCGGTCATTCGATAATGAAGTCCATGGAAATCGAATCCCATGGGCGGTATGCTAATTCGAGGGGTTGTAGAAGTCCGTAGCGAGCGTGGCGAGCTGCTTTGTTCCTTTGGCACTCAGGGCATGAGCGGACATAATCTTCGATACATTTCTCCATTTCTGGCCAAAAGAAGTTTCGTCTGACCAGCTCGATTGTCTTATCCTGCCCCATGTGTCCAGCCACCTTCGAATCGTGTTCCGCTTCCAATATCTGTTTCTTCAACTGCGGATCATCCGGAATCCACATCTGCCTTTAAAAGACAGGGCTTCGTCTTCGAACGAGATATCTGGTCTTGGATTTCCTTCCATAGCTCGGACCTACTCTTCATGACATGCAGCATCGTTGTTAGCGGCGCTGACCACTGCTTCGAACAGCCATGATTTAAACTTGACTACTGGAATCGCTCTCAACTTTGCAGAAGAAATTGCAATTCGTTCGCCTCGTAACCTCATTGCCGTTACTTGTACTGTTTCTCCTTCAGAAGTTACCAACTGATCGGGTCTTAGAACGCGGTGGATAGGCTGGTTTTTGTTTTCTTCGGCACTACCTCCCCCTTTTTTAGGGCGGTACTCCGAACGCCTAGATAATGCATCCGGTTTCCCATTTGTACTACCGGGTCGGTAGATTATTTTAAAATCATATCCAGCCAACTCTGTGCCCAGCGGGCTTGTCTCCGATTCAAGATCTTTGTAGTGGTAAAGTATTCGAGATTCTTGTGATCAGTTAACACGCTGATTCGATGAGCTGCACCTTCCAGATATCGTCTCCATTCTTTGAACGCGGATACTATGGCGAGCATCTCTTTGTCGTGGATTTCGTAGTTGATCTCAGCTTTATCCATCTTTCGAGAGTGGTAGGCTATAGGGTGCAATCGTCCATCAATGACTTGGGAGAGTACTGCGCCGATCGAAAATCACTTGCGTCAGTGTCAATCACAACGGGCCAAACAGGCTCGAAATGTCGTAAAATGGGTGCCTCGGTAAAATACTTCTTTAGCATATCGAAGGCTATTTGGTTTCGCCGATTTGCTTTCCAATTAAACTTTTCGTTCGTTTTCTTGGTTAACTCCGTTAAGGGATGGCATATTTTCAAAATCATTCAATGAAGCGTCGATGGAAGTCGGCGAATCCGAGGAAGGACTGGACGTCCTTGACAGACTCCGGAATCTCCCATTTCAGAATAGTATCAATTTTGGCTTCGGACATACTGACACCTTCTCCCGATATGAGATACCCAAGGAACTCAACTTGTTTCTGGTGCCATTCGCACTGATCGGGTGCTATAGCCAAGTTGTTTTCCTGTAATCGAGGAAGGACTTCTCGAGTCAATCGCACATGCTCTTCTTCGTTTTCCGTATAGATGAGGATATCATCTATATAGACTACTACTCCATGATCGATTAGATCTCGCAGGATCTCGTTCATCATATATTGGAATGTAGCTGGCGCGTTCGCCAATCCGAAGGGCATAACTAGGTATTCATAATGTCCATATCTCGTACGAAATGCGGTTTTCCATTCATTACCAGGTTTAATTCGAATGAGGTTGTACCCTGCCTTCAAATCAATTTTGGTGAAAATCTTCGATCCAGCAACCCTGTCTCTAAGTTCGTTCGTAAGTGGCAATGGATATCGGTTCATAATCGTCACACGATTTAGACCACTGTAATCCACGCACAATCGTAAGCCTCTTCCGTGTGGCTTTGGAACGAAGAGTATGGGTGCACCCGCAGGTGACTTGCTAGGACGAATCTTCCCAGAATCAAGCATTTCCTTCAGATATTCTTTAAGGACCGAAAGCTCCTTCACTGAGAGCGCGTAGATGGGGCCCCACGGAGGTTGCTCTCCATCTTTTAAGTCAATGGCATGATCGTAGGATCGATGAGCGGAAGAGCATTGGCAGTTTCTCCGTTGTATAATGTTTCGAAGTCTCTGTATTGCCATGGAATTCGCTCTACCCAATCGATTCAATCTCGTGTGCCATATTGAGTGCATGGAACCAATAACCCTGATCCATCGCGGGTCTGTTCCAAACTTCAGAATGGAATCGTCATATTCGATTGAGACTGAAATACCACTGCCATTTTGCAATGTTGATGGCAGTGTTTCGACGTAAACTGGAGCTTATCATTTTCTTCGGTAACTCCACTGAGTGCTCCATGCTTGACGATCCACCAGTAAGGTAACATGATATCAGACGAATCCTCCATTGTACCAATTTCGAAGGTTTCTTTGGTATAATGGGATTCATACCGCAGAGTAACGGGGAAGGTGTACTGCCAACCCGCTCCTTCTACTCTTTCGCCATTAAAGTTTTCAACTATCTTTGGTTCCGTTCGAGTCACTAATGGAACACCATGTGAATCGGCCAACTGCTTCGACATCATAGGTGTATCACACCCAGTATCCAAGAGAACCCTTACAGGGACGTTCTTCTCGTCTCGAAAGCTTGCAAACATGCGTACTGTGGGTCTTGAACCCGTCTTCGGTTCAGGTGGTTATTGTTTGGATTTCTTGGGTACAGGCTGAGGTGCGCTGGCCGCAGCCTTGCGTTTTCGATCTTTTCAGTTGACAACCATGGTGAACTGCCTTTCGACACAGCTCTGGCCACAATGGGTCGTGGTTGTAAGTGGATGGGTGGATGAAAATTGAATGAGTATAATCAAGTTCGATGGTAGTTGTCATGTCACGCTTGGATGCTATATGACCAGCATATTTCGAGTATTGAACTCATCCTCAGGCACCCTTTCTTAAACATCAGAAAAGAAAGTATATTGGATATCGAAAAGCTATAATACCAATGACCGCATTGGTAAGACCCAAATGAAAACCCAAAAGAAATATGAATATTTGTACCCATAAAATCAAAAACCAGAGGTGTCTGTACCTCAAAAACCCATAGGAAAGACCGCTATCCTATAGAACAAAGGAAAGACAAAAGAGACTCGTTTCATCCGTCAATCTCCATATCATCGGAGTCAACCTCGTAAGGCACTCGAGAGCTTGAGGCTGCTGCCGGTTTCGTAATTCGGTCAGCCAGACTCCTGGGCTTGACCTTCGAAGAAGAGGTGGTAACTTCTGGCATTTCCACCTTAGGCTTCTTATCCTTCTTCTTCTTTTTTACTGGATGACATCTTGATTGCATTCTTACAGAATACCCATCGATGCTCCGAGGAACCGCAGCGCTTGCACTCGTTGCGCTTGGCTCGTGCTTCCAGCAAAGATTCCGGAATACCTTTCAGGGCTTCGCCTGTGTCTACATTGACAGGCTTAGGACCCTTCTTCTCCGTTCGAGGTTTCTTGGAGTCAGAACCTTTGTCAAAGTTCTTCTTTCGTTGATTCTCCTTATCACCATCATCATCACGCTTTCTCTTATTGTTCTTTTTGTCTTTGGGTTTGTGATCGTTGTGTTGGTGCATTTCTTGCAGGCGTCTCTCATATGCGCGGCCGACTTGTTTGAGCAGTAATTTGTATTCTGTGTCGTCGTTTGGTGTAATCTTCGAAAAGGATATTCGATCCTTGATTTCTTCATTGAGTCCGCTGTGTAGAGCCTGTCGCCATGCAATCCCTGATAAGCAGACATGGTAGTTTAAGTCCTCTATCTTTACGATGTAGTCCCGGATATCTCCCTTGTACTGCAATTTCTTCATTTTTTCGAGGCATTCTGTTTCTTCCTCCGGGTCGATGAATTGTTCCTCCATAGCGCTGGTGAATGCCGACCATGTGTCAACCTGAAAATGCTTCCTAAGCTGTTTTTCTCGGTTGTTGTACCAGGCCAATGCTTTTTCTCGAAGGATACTTCCAACGAAGATGATCTTATCGTCGTCATCGTTATATTCGTCTTTGAATTACCTGAGATAGCGATCCACTCCTGTAATCAAGTGGCGGTAGGATTCCGACCTGTCCGTTGGATCTTCCTTACACTTGTAGGGAAGCTCTATCTTCTGCTTCTTGGCTGAATTTGGAGCTCTCGGTGGGTGAGGTGGTACTTGTGGTGGTAGCGCAGGCGGTAGCGCAGGTGGTTCACTTTAGTCCGTGCCTGATGGTGGTGGAAGTGGTGGGAGAACGACGTCTCCACTATCAGAAGAGCTGGAGCTACTCGAGCTGGAGCTAGAAGACTCGGAGTCCCCTGGGGGGTCTCCTCCAACGCCTCCTGCGCCGTCTCCATTACCATTCGGTTCTGGAGTCACAGCCTCTTTGATCCATATTCCAATGCCATTACTTACGGTGTATCGAAGGCTGAATCCCTGCTCAACAGGCTTTGTATCCCCTTCCTTTGGTGTCAAAACTGACCGGGCCAGTGAGCGTACTGATTTCTTTGTTCTCTCATCCGGAGCTTCGTCTGCAAAGCACTAGCGAATTCTTTGAACTTCCGCTCAAAGTTCTTTTTCATCTTTCGCTCTGCTACTTTCTTTCTTTCTCCGTGTTATCTGCTTTTTTCTGTGCTTCTTCCTGTATCTTTTTTGCTTCCTGACGAGACTTGGCGTATAGCCCGCACATACGTTGGCCATCTTCTTGGGCTTTTATCCGAATGTCCGCCAGTTCCTGAGATTGGGTATGCACTTGGAGGGCAAGGCGTTCTTGGGCTTGTTTCCTGTTATCGAGCACAGTTGAAAGGGTTCCCCAGGCTTTTCCAGAACCTTGGATTTGCTCGCTGAGGGCTGACCGCAGCTCTTCGTAATCTTCGGTAGATTTGGCCTTCATCAGCACAAAGGCTGCTTGGACGTTAGCCGCAAACACTTGGGATTGGATAACTATATCGGAATGCTTCTCGAGTTGAACAGTTTCCATCTTTTCCACTCCTAAGTAAACGACATCGTATATCTCGTTTTGTCTCATGATGAGGCCTTCGTAAGCTTTGGCCAATCCTGGGAGGGCCGTCTGTATCTCGAAATTTTTTTCCCTTGCTTCCTGAATAAGGGCGTCCATTGGCCTGAGCTCCCCGTTGATTCCATCCATAAGCTCAATAACCCAGTCCGGAATATCTTTCCTTGTGATGGGCTGGTATTGTGTGACCTGCTTGTCCTTATCGCCGGATAGGATCAACGCATTTTCCCTTCCAACCACCGTATAGGCGTCCGTCATGCTGGTGTCTGATCCGTCCAAAATAGGACGACGAACAATTGCTCAACAGGGGTGGTGTGAAAGAACAGTAATCGAGCTCCGGATTCTTGCTGCAGTTGTACCGACGGTTCGTAGTCTGGGTGGGAGGCGTACGTAGTTAAGAACCAGCAACGTGGGAATAGGTATCGAAATAGGGGTGGTATTTCGTCCGAACACATTCACCAATTCCAATGGTAAATGGCTGTGACAATGGTCGATAGAGTGGCTGCTGTTCTTCAGATTGTTGTGTGGGTTCCTCCGCAGTTGTGCTCGCAATAACACACGTCCTGATCTTCGCAATCGACGTGCAAGCCTTTGTATCTAGTCCAATGATCAGCGAAGACTGGATCGTTGATACTTAGGCCTCCTCCTTGTCTGGCTGCTTCTGTCCAGTAGAGGTTGCACGGATACGGCGTATCAGGTGCGTCCCAAAAGTAATCCTCGAGAGGTTCTTCGACTTTGTTCAGGAGAGCGTCGTTGCTATCGAAGGAGTTGAGAGGTTCTGGTTCTGCAATCTGCGATGGGATTCCCGCTAAATCGAAGAAGTTGACTCAACAGTGGCAGTTGGAGTCATATGGCATCAAGGTCGCTTGATGTCTCGGTGTGGGTAGATAGAATACCTTCCTCGGAAGCGTTTCTTTGCTAACAATATAATGTAACACCGGGAGCTGCGCCCCAGGTTTACCCGGTCAAAGTAGTATCCGTACTCAATTTCGGGACTTGCTTCGAAGGTAGTTTAGGAGGTTAGCTCGGGATGTGGAAATCACTAAAAGGTTCTGAACGAATAGAATAGGCTTTCTCCAATGCGTATATTGTTAAGGCTTGTTCTCCTCACTGAGAAGTTTGATGCCTTTCTACCCTCGAAGAACCCAAGGTCTTTATACCTTCGTCTTTGCTTTCTAACAAATACTTCTATCTACGCTTTTTCTCTAGAGCTCAAACACCATGACCACCTTCGAACCTCCTTCGAACCAATGCCCGTTCCTTCGCAACTACCGCGGCCTCCATCTCTCAATTCTCTATCGTCTTTATCGTCATTAGATTATAATCAGATCATCGGTATCTTTTATGACATCAAGCTCGCAGGCTTGTGCCTCCGGACCAGTGGTATCCTTTCGATCTGATGACCTCCAGACGAATAGGCCACTTTCGATAGAGAGCAGGTTCGCTGTTCAGAGTTGGCACGTATTCTTAGGCCTCCGGCAGTCGTCGGCTTTTGGCTGGCGCCATACAGTTGATTGGCGGCTGTCCGTTTGTTGAGCGTCAGCTTCTTGGCCGATGCCATTCAGCTGTTTGTTGGCTGTCCGTTTGTTATCGGCGTTTCAGAGCAGAAGCAACCACGGCCATTAAATAGCCGTCGATGCTTATCGATGGTGTGGTTGTTCGTTTGCTAGCCATCTGAAATAATTGGCTCTGACATCCGAGACGAGTGATAGCCGATGACATCCAATCAGGGAAATGGCGGGTGATCGTACGTGACCCCGCTGCGAACTTGCTAGGTGTAACACTTATTCAATTGCCCATAATTTGTACGCCACAATCTATGTCTGAGTTTGATTGTAACCCATTCCATATATTTCTCTATAAGCTTAGCTCATATCTATTCCCATTTTTGTCCAAGCCTACATGAATTCTGTTTTGTATATTTCTCTCCAAGCTCTGTTGAAAGCTGTTTTTCCATATCTTTATCTCAGTCCAACCATGTTTATATCTCAGATAGATAGGAACCAAATACATAAATATATCACCCTTATTGAGGGCCAGTAAACATGAGCATTGAAAAGTATTAAGTATTATATATATACTGGGTATTTTGGTAGTACTCAAAATTTCAGAAGTTCCTAGGATACCTTTTGTTTTGAAAATCAAAATTATCAACAATTTGAATAGCATTAGTAATTTTTGGAGTATTGAAAATCCCAGAACAGTCTAGAATTTTCAAGAGTGCTGAGAATTCTTGAAAGAAATCAGAATTTTAACAAGTATTATGAATTTTCAGAGTATATATCATCTCACAATCTCTAAAGAATGGAACATTCCTGCTGCAGTTTTCAGAATTTGAAATATGGAACATAACTGTTAACATTTCAAAAGGGTTATGCCCAAGCTCCAAGAATATTTTAAACTTTTCAATTCGATCTTATCATTTCAAGAGTAATCTATCTGACTTTGTCTCACTCATTCACTGAGTAAAGTTGAGTGTGTCAGCCCAGACAATTCTGGAACCTCCAGGGGTGCTGGTTCGAAATCCAGTAGGATTCGAAACTAGATAGATCCATTGTTCAAAAGTCTCCATGAGTATTGCTGTGAACTCCGAATCAGTTTGAACATCAGGCTCTATCTCCAGCAGGATTTCGTATTCATCAGTATATTGTTGGGGAGTTTTTGAGAACGTTGATAACAGCTCCATTAGGGTCAGAACCTATATCCATTGTTCCAAGATGTTTTCAGAGTACCTTACCTTGTGCCAGATGTCTCCAAAAGATTTGGTGAAAGCTTTAGAAGTGGCCAAAGCTATACCTATTTACTCTAAAGTGTCTTGAGTGTGATGCAATACCCCAGGTGACTCTGGGATGTTTGGTGAGAGCTTTAAGAGAACTCAAAACCTTACGGATTTTCTTGGTAGTGCCACATGCGGTGTCCCCTGCTCCAGAATTCTCCAGAAGCATTGGTGATAGTGCCAACAGGGGTTGAAACTAGACTAATTCCTCTGGAGGTACCCTATATAGTTTTCTATTCTCTTAGAGTTTTTGGGAGTTTCTGGAGGTTTCTGGAGGTCTTTGGGAGTTTCTGAAAGGTTCTGAAAGTATCCTAAAGCTACTGAGAGTATCCTACAGATTACACCAATGCTTTGGAAGTATTTTAAATTTTGTTCATGTGTACCCTTCACAGTACATCTATTTATGTACAACTCAATACTTCAATAGTTGTTATACTGACCCAAAAATTCATAAATTGAAGCTTTTAGTAGTTGTTATTGAATTTTTAACACTCTAAAAGGGGGTAGAAGTTTGTGGCTGTACTGCTGCAAGCAAAGTTGCAGTATTTACATCAGTAGTTCCATGGGAGAGCCTGCTAGTGGTAAAGAAATCAAGCAGAATATAATTGTTACAGAAACCAAATATATATTAATATAATATTTCCATGTTGTCCAATAATTTTTTAACTAAATTAGTATTGAAATAAATATTACAAAGTTTCAATAGTCCAATTCAAATTTCAAAGCCATAGTGGATATATTTTCTATTATATTATATTTGGAATTTTCTATATATATTGTATTAAAAATAATAGTTTTTGTATACATCGGGAAAAAAACCAAGTCGCGCCCAGGACGTACGTAGGTCTGGGGCGCATCGGGCGCTTAAATCGAAACATTTTGAGTCTCGACGTGGCGTGACACTGCACGTACGTATACACGACCCCGGGGGTTGTGTTTGCGCCTCCTGACGTAGTATTCCTTACTAACGCAGCCATGCAGTGCACCCATTTCTTACTGACGCAGTATCTCTGTTACTGACGCAGTATCTCTTACCGACGCAGTTATACGGTGCGCACACCTATTGATCCACAATACTAATCATATGACGCCTGAGTGCAATGTATACCTTGACATAACGCACTGTTCACTGCATGCGTCATTTATACGATGCCTTGAATTGAACTCACAGCTCGGGCGACGGATACAGTACAGTGACGTTAATGTGCATGTTGTTCGATATTAAAGCCTAATATATACAGTTTCCCGTTCCAAATGCCATCCTACACGTCGCAGCCAGCTTGAAGCACATCCTCTAAACTGCTCTCTCCTTCGCAGTCATCCACCGATTCCGACTCTACGTCCTCGTCCTCATCCACATCCTCATCCTCGTCCTCGTCCGCCACCCCCTCATTCTCGACCTGATCATCATCCAGCTGGAGGCCACGATATCGCTGGGCACGACTCCTGGCACTGTGTATGTCATCATGCTCGTTGTCATTATCATTGTCGCTATCGTCAACCCTATCCTCATCATCGAAAGACAAATCTTTAGCAATGGCGATGCGGATCGCTGAAATGATCGGAGTCTCAATGTCCGGCTCCATCATCAGAGCTTCCATCGCAGTCTTGTTTAACACCACCCGACGAGGTTTGGTAGCAACGGCAGGCGTGTTATTTGCTCCATTCTCACGTAGAATGAGGTTGTTGAGAGCCGCCCGTATGGACTTGATTACCTTCTGTCTTAAAGGAGATGGGAGATCGTTCCAAATATTCATGAGATCGGTGTAAGTCTCTGCAAAATGTTAGAGCAATTGCATGCATTGTAAAGGCCATACTTACCGCCGTCATTATCTCGATTGAAGTAGTACTCCCACTCGGGCCTTTTCCGCCGGATCTCGAAGTCATCGCTATCAACCTTTGTCGGAGCTGAACCTCCATTTCTTTGCCACTCTGTCAGTGCGTGATGCAATGCCGTACATGTTAACACAATCAGTGCCGGGGGTGTCTGTTCTCGAATCCAATCATGGAAGCCCTCCAAATGCCTGCCGCGTTTGCGTATTCGTTGGAAGAAATGGAGGTATAGAAATCGTGGAATCTCCTCGGCAAGAAAGTAGCTAGCTCGTTCCTGGTGGTGTTAGCGATGCTGAGAATGGCTGACAGGACTCACCTCAGGTTCGTTCGTACGATCGCATTGGCGCACAGTGAATGTAAAATCTGACAGTAGTTGGTCAATGTGTATGAGGCGCTCATCATCGTCTTCGAAACGATGCAAGTTGTATAGTCTCCCTACACGATCGCGGGCCTTCTTGATCTGGTGCGATCGGACTGCATTGCAACTGTTTTTGATCTGACATACGGCCGGTTAGTCAATGAGAATGCAATTCTGGGAGATACTGAACTATCTTGAGACACTGCTTCTGACGTTCCGGGAAGCTAATATTGACTCCTTCCTGCCTGCATGCCTTGGGCCAGCAATACTCTACTGACTTTGTATAGAAACGATGTTAATCGGTATCTACCACTCTCGAAATTGTATATGCTACCAGCATTAACTCAGCTTCAGTTGGAAATGGTCTCTCGCTCAGTAGTTGTTTCTCCATCATGCGATGCATTGTCTCCAGTACAGCAGTACCTCGAAGGTCACCTGGTGCAAGGACACTTCGACTCCCATATCGTTTGCTCCTGACTGACAAAGTCGACGGTGTAATCGGCGGAGACGATGTGATGAGTTGTGAAGCCGATGATGATGGGTGTGGACTCCGGAGATGACTAAGGTTCGTCGCCGAACGAATACCGACGGAAATGACACTGGGTGATGGCGATATTGAAATGGAGGCTGCATTCGGCGGGGGCAGAGACGGCTGCAGGGCTGCAATGGGTGTAGATGCTGAGGTGATCTGAGTAGTCGAACCTTCGATACGTGAAGCTGTAGCCTTCGTCCGCTTTCGCTTCAGCCTGTCAGCCTGCAAAGTGAGTTTCCTCTTTTTACCGTTTGCAAAAGGTGGCATTGGGGAGACAACTCCAGGAGTGGCCGGTGTTGCTTTTGGAATTGAGAATGTGGCCTTGTGCAGTGGCTTTGTTGTTCGAGTCATTTTCAGAAAGCAGAACTGGCAGAAAAGCAGAAAGAGTGGATGCAGTTGCGAATTCGACTCCACGGTGCAGACGAAGGTTAAAGCCGTGTGGAAAAGGACCGACATGTCGCTGTGAAAAAGTGGTCTCATAAAGGGGCAGATTCACACCATATTGTATTAGCTTGTCACGAAAATGTCGCGTACAATCTAAAATACGAATCCTGAAGATGGAGATACAATCCTTGCTAGCCCAAATACAATGCTCGATATTAGAAAACCAACGCCAAAAATCAAATCCCTAACGCGTCGTTAGCTTGCTAGTCAATTGCTGGAAAGATAAAGGACGTACTGAAAGAGTGAATCAAACACTAGCATCCCCCAGCCACGAAAACAAAGACAATAATTCTAAGAAAACCCAAATGAGACTAAAAACAACTCTGTAAAATGCAAAAAACGACTCCACCCGGCCCAAACACGAACCTAACACGTGTGTCAGTATGCTATTCATTCGCAGCACTATTAGACGTACCAAAAATCATAAGTCAAAAATACCTCCAGGTGGAGTCAAACTCAACGCCTCGAGCTGTGTAAAGCTCATACTGGGATTGGCATCTTGGTGCGTGCCAATTGCTACCGACCCCAATGGCTTAACACTCTCTGACCCCGGCGCATCGTCATACATTGCCTCACGCTCTATCAACACCCCCGCCATTACCGACCTTATCCCCCGCTGAACCTCTTGTGATCTCTCGTTCCTTAATTGTGCAACTACCGGGTCATTCATTGATTCCTCCAGCACACATGACGACTCCTTTTCAAGCGGCGCAGCGGACACGTCTTGGAGAGGGGCAAACTTGACGCGGCGAGTGGCAGTCACCTCCGGTTGTGTCTTCGCTGGGTGGTTTATTGCGACGAACCTGGCAGCAGGGGTCGGGCAATTGGTGGGTTTGGAGGCACCAGTTGTTCTCGGAAGAAATGGTTGAGGTTGTAGTGGTGGTGTTCGTGGAGTAGCCGTTGCAATAATTGGAGGTGCAACTGCCATTGCCTTCAGAACAGCCACTACGATGAGAGGGTTGTAAGCTGTAACAGAGAAGAAGGTGGCCACAGAGTCGTTGCTATTCAGTCGAGTTGCATCACATGGCCGCAGAGAGCTTTCGCCCGGCATGACTAGACACCCAAGAATATAATTGACATCCCTGGCGGGACATAGGCGACTGACAGCACGTTGTAAAGTCTTTGCGGTGGGATTCTCGACTCGTGAGAGATGCCATCTGTTTGCGCTGTGGTGCACGAAGACGTCGTCCCAACGGAGGTATTCTTCTGGGTAGCTTTTAGGGTCAATGATGCAGACCCTGAAGGTGTATGTGAGGTTTGGGGCGGTAGGGATGGCATCGGTCGAAATGTTATCCAGTTTTCGTTTCTTCTGAGGGACATTGGCAACAATGGTAGGTGGCGTTCCATATTTGTGGGATGGTGGGTTCAGCTTCGGTTTCCCAGGATACCAGCTGCCTTTCTTCGCATGGGCTTTGCCACGTTTGGAGTCGTCGTCGCAGGAGTCGTCGTCGTCGGAGTCGTCGGAGTCGGAGTCGGTAGGTAGGGGTGGGTTTTCTTTGTGATACCGATTCATCTGGACCCGAGTTTTGTCGAAACAGTCCCGGAGAAATGCCCAGAACCCACTCCACCATTCAATGTGTCGTGGTTGTGTTGATGCCCGCTGCTTCCACATTCCCTGAAACTGTCTAAAGTGCCTTGTAGTCACTGGGTCCATGAAAAGGATATCATACATCAAGTCAATCACACCATCATCCTTGACACCGTGAATGGCATACATCCGAATAAGGCCCCGAATGTGCTCGGCAATGAACTGCTTCGCGAAACCATCTAGGAGTAGAGTATCCTTAATGGCATCGGTTTTGGAGGGGGTGGATGGGATCTTTTTGGGTGGCATCGCAATGTTCTGAGCTTTATATAAGAGGGGTAAGAGGGGTAAGGCAGGGTTAGGGTTAATGTGTCAAAAAACAATAATCAGAGTAAATAAGTAAAGATGGAGTAGATAGAGAAAATGGAGAAGAATCGAAACGGAGGGAGTATACAGCAGTATATATACAGTGCAAAGTGAACCATCCAAGGTGCTAGAATCGTGGGAGCGGCTCGCAGGCTAAAGCGTTGGTGATATCAAACATCGTACTCGAGAAGGAGCTTTCCTGGTTGTGAGTCACAATCGGCACTTCTCTTCCAGCCTGAATCATGCTCAGCATGTTTTATTCGACTCTGAGAGCCATTTGAAACACTCCTAGAGTCTTGTCAAGTGATTGTTGGGTCAAAGCGTCGAAATCTGTCAGTTTGAGTCCCTACCATACGGCTGTGACGTCAAGTTCCAACATAATGACGCAGTGCGGTTTCAATAACAGTCGGGACCTGCCATTTAGAGTGAGAGAAGTGTCACCGGCATCTCTGACGGTGCAGAGACCTCCAGGCACACCGGTTTCACTTGGTGCCGTGGTGTCATGAACTCTGAAGACGAGTCTTGGCACAAAAAATGAGTGATATCGCATGTTTTCGCCCAAGGTTCGCCCAGTCAAGTGCACTAGCAGCCCAAATGCACTTGCAGCCAAGTGCATTTAGAGCCCAAGCGCACTTTCAAGCCCGCTTTGAACGGCAAATGGTCCAAATGGAGGTGAAGCTCTTAGAAATACATGTTTTATGGACGATATCTCCGCCTTGAAGAGCCTCCATGGCATTACGCTTAATTCCACTACCCTTGCATGGCAACGACCCATGCATGGCAACGCTCAAGACATTCTGTATTCAGCTCTCAGCATGTTCTACATCGCGTGCACCATGGCTCCCATACGAACTTCGAATCATTTGTGTTCTGTATGCTTGAAACCGTACAAGTCTGACCTGTGGCTCTACAAACACATTGAAAGCGATCATCCTCGATATCGCGCCCCACGCCTTGAAGCAAAGACAGACTCCAAGCCACATGAACACGTTCGAAAAAACTTCCAGCAATGCGTTCATAATTCTCACAGTGGTTTTCATGCTAACCATAACCACGTTGACGATCCCGACGCGTTTCCTCCGTTGCACACGTCTCCTTCTCCAGAACCATCCGAATTAGACTTGAACACAATTGCAAACTTCTCATATCCCGATGCTGTTGCCCCTGTCGCATACGTTCCGACCGACGATGAGCACAACGCTGAGCAATACTTTGACAACCCCTTCCATCCATTCGACAGTGAGGAGGAGTACAATTTTACAGAGCTGGTTACATCAAAAGGTCTTCCCGCAAGCGTCATCGACGACTTACTGAAGGGCAACTGCGGCATTAAAGAGAGTGTGTGCGATTCTCTGAAATCCAATTACCACCTCCGACAGAAAATCGACACAATGGAGGATGGACTCGGCCATGGCTCCTGGAAGAAAGCTACGTTGCAGATGGCATGGAGTGTGCAGCATCCAGATGCAATTGAGTTTTGGCACCGTGATATTATAGAGTGTGCAAAATGGCTACTCCGGCAGCCAGCATATGAGGAACATCTTACTTATACTCCGAAACGTTGCTTCAATGATTCTGGGCACCGTGTTTACAACGAGATGCATACTGGAGACTGGTGGTGGGATAAGCAGGTAAGCTTCCTTCTTATGCCGTTTACAATGCTCACAATTATGTAGACAACAATACCCGCCGGTGGCACGCTGGTGCCGATGCTATTCATGTCTGACGCCACCCACCTCACGAACTTCTCGGGCGACAAGAAGGCATGGCCGATATATATGACGATCGGCAACCTATCAGCAGCCGCACGGATGAAGCACACAATGCACAGCGTGTTGTTGGTCGCTCTTTTGCCCATTGCCATCAAGATGCGTGATGTCACGCTCAAAAGAAGAAATGCTCAGAGAGAGCATAATCGAATGGTCTCTCAGAACGTGCTACAGCATGTGTTGCAACCCCTACTTAATTTTGAGACTCGCACCATCTATGCCCGCTGTGCCGATGGCAACTTCAGGCATTGTTATACGACACTGGCTGCATGGATGGCCGATTACCCCGAGCACCGTGACCTTCACAACATCAAGAATGGTGTATGCTACTGGTGCGAATGCCCCAAGTTGGAGATGGGTAATCTACCCCACCGACATGAGCGACATAACCTCCGGGATCATAATATGTATCGTATGCTGTCGGATTCAAATACACCTCTCAGTATCGCCGAACTCAAATGCCATGATGTGAATCCAGGCTTCAACATCTTATGGTATCTCGATTGCGTCACAAGCGATCTTCCTATGCCTGATCTGCTCCATACGATGCAAATTGGAATGTTGAAGCACCTCCTGACATGGCTTCACAAATTTCTCAAGCAGCATAAGCGGCTTGACAAGTTCAACGATATTTGGCTCTCGGTGCCTGCATACCTTGATATGACAAAGCCAAGATGTGCATATGAGGAGGTTTCGCGTTGGAACGGAGGAGAAATCAAGACAATGACACGATTCCTTGTGGGTGTTGTACGCAATGCTCTGCGGGACCCAAGCCCCTCTCAGCGTAGTGTTTTTGACCGTGCAGTTGAGTGCTCTCGCTCTCTTATTGAGTTCTATTTCTATTGCCAGTATGACTCTCACGATGATGAAACGCTGGACCTTATGGATGATGCTCTACGTCGCTTCCACGATTCGAAGGATGTGTTTCAACAATTCAGGGCTGGCAAACGACTTGCAGCAGATGCCAAAGAGAGACGTACGGAATTATGTGCCGAGCGGGATGCCGAGTTGAATTCGGTGGAAAACAAGAAGAAAACGGCAGCCTTTCGACAGCGCATTCACGACACATGGAAAGATATTATCGATGCAGAAATGGCCGAATCCATTGAAGATGGTTGCGATTTCAACTTTCCCAACATCCATCTGATGCAGCATTTCCGAGAGCAGATACAACGGTACGGATCGCTTGAACAGTGGTCGACAGAGATCGGAGAAAGCTCTCACCGGAAGCAGATTAAGGACGGGTTTAATGCCTCGAATAAGACCGGTGATTACTATTCTCAGATGATCAACTACTACCTTCAGAGTGATGCATTCGCTGTCAGAAAGGCCAATCGCGACGCATGGAATCGTAAACGAGCTGCTCCACAGGCGACGACGGAAGTGACGACGGAAGCAACCACTAGACGTCGTTTATTGAGGTTCATATCTCCCCAGCAGCACAAAGGAAAAGAGAAAGTCACGAACTTTCAAGGCCTCTTGAAAACAATCGGTGACGACGTCCTCCGAAATGAACTATACGATGCCACCTGTCGTTTCTTACACTCCAAGAAGATCATCATCGATTGAGATGATCTCTTAAGCAGCGCTGCCGCAATTTACCATGGATTGGAGGTAGAATCACGCAATATGCATGGCGAGCGCATTATTCAGAAGCTCAGATGTACTGGAGATAAACGATGGTATTCCGGGGCTGCCCGCAATGACTGGGTATGGGTTCAGACTTCGCAACGTAAGGAGGGGCAGGAGCTGTCTCACAAGGCACTGCAGGGACGTGTACCGTACCGTATGCTTCGTCTATTCAAGCTGCGAGTCGTCCATCCGCGCGGCAAGAATACCTTTTGGCTAGCATATGTTGAAGTGACAAAGCCTGCCAACGGTAGAATGCCAGAAAGTGCATCGCAGCTTGTCAGGGTAGTGAAACTATCTTCTGGAGGTGCATATGCAGTTATTAGTGCAGGAAATATTGTGGGTGCGGCTCACTTAATTCCAGAGGAGCCCATTTCGTCAAAGTCGGAGAATAAAGGATGGATAGTCAATAGTCATATAGACCTAGCGACCTGGAACGACATTTATTATATGCTGGAGGATGAGTTGAATACAGTGGTGAAAAGGGTATAAACGATGTTCAGAAGTGTAAATAGATTTAATAGACTTAATCAAGACTACTTTGCGATACGCTGACGGTATGGTGATATATGCAGTGCGTAGCATCATCATTACAATGCACAGAGCGGTGTTGCCACCATGCACCCAGCACCATGCAATTGCAACGACCAGACGAAAAACACAGTATATTAAACGTCAGAAGGCATCCAGCAGAGTGATATGCGACCGTGTGAATCTATAGCGCCTAGAGGTATTTTTGCAGTGCGTCACATCGTATTGTCGCGGACTTACATATCACCCTGCCTCCCAGTGTTCCAGGCGCTCCAGGCGCACGACTCACACCCGGGCGTGACGAATGCATCCGGGCGCAGGGATTTTTTCCCGATGTATCTTGTCTAGTATTACCAATTGTTGCAAATTCCATAGTTGATTTTGTTTCTGGACCAAAACCAAATCCCAATCATGAATGTAGAGATTATTATATATAATATTCAAAAGTTTTGGATTTAGATCAAACTTAATTGCAGGTTAGTCTGCAATACTTTTGCTCAAATGAAGTTCTTAAATTTTTGTTGTATTATTATATAATCCAAATTTGAAATATGTAGTTTTAGTTGAACTTTTGTCATCCAGTATTCAATTTGCAATCTGATTGGCTTTCATTTAGTCACTATGAAAATCCCACAATTCAGATCTGATTTATAATATAAATTTTCAGTAATATATCAAATATTTATTGGATTGCAAATTTCCAAGCAGCAGGTGAAAAAATACCTGAAACTGTATATATTACATATGGATTATATTCTTATATGATTTGAACTCAAAAACTGAATGATAGAACCATATATATCATTTGTGTGTGGAATCAAAAATATGGCTCTGTTATTGTGACAATCTGGTCAAAACCCAGTGCATATCAAGGTATTTCAATATTTGAAATTGGAAATTTGATTTAGTTTAAGTTTTGTACAATTCTACAACCAGAACCAAAATTGTGTATCCAATTCCAATTGCATCTACAGCTGGATAACCTCATCAGCAAAATCTCTGAGGTGCATTGAGTGCCTACATAGACACCAGCACACCCAACGCACCCAACGCATCTGCACCCTTCATTAGATGAGTGTCAGTGGTGTAGTGCTGACAACTGCAGTTCTAGTTGCAGTGGCAACTCGTCACATTGCCATCCTAATAAAGAAACATGTCATTGCAATACACATTCAATTGGTGCAGATTGATGACAATCACCAATTGATATCAAAAAGGTAATTACACATGGCATTTCGCTGCTTGTATGCTACGTCACTTACTATTCAATCGGCTTGAATCAGTATACAACTTCATAAGTCGTTCCATACACACTCTGCCATCATTGCAATTTGTTATATCTATGTGAGATAGGATTATCATTTCTCGTCTCTATATTGTGTCCTGTACACCTTGGTCAATCGACATAGTAACACTGTATGTTGCTCAATATATATTGCACTTCATATCAGTTGCTTCTAACAAATACTGTATTTGATGCAAGTGAACATATGTATTGTCCCCTCCAATTGCAATGTTCTTCTTCAACATTGACATGGACATTACAGCATATTTATGGGATATATTGTTCAATTGCACAGTCTATGCCACATAACAACACTAAGGGTTGCCATAACAATTTTCTACGTTATATTACTATTCCTGCTGATAGCCATTCACACCATCAGTCTCCTCACCTCTGTCCTCTTCCTCCTCTGCCTCCTCCACCTCCTCTGCCTCTTCCACCACCTTTTCCACCTCTAACTGCTCCATGACTTGACATTCATCATCTGGAAGCTGCTCACAATCATGATCCAAGTCATCTAGTGTTGGACGATCGTGCGGCTGACTCCCACGATTGCCCTCAGATTTCCCTGCAATTTCCCAATACTCGATATGCCAATCTGAGTCAAGAATTTGATCAAATCAATAGCCATCTTGGGATTGGTTGTAACCATCATGCTCATCACCATGATAATATTGATCGTTGCCTAGACTATCTTCAATATTGTGAAAGTCATTCGCAACTCATATCTCAGACAGCTGTTGGATAATCGGCTCCTCCTCCACCTCAATGTCATCCTTGAGAATACAGTTAATGGCTGCAAAGTTGTGAGCAGGCACTGGTGGTGGAGGAGTAACCAGCCAAGTTGGATTGCCAAAGATCAGGTGGTATAACTTATTCTTGATCCCTATCTTCACTTGCTCACAATAGTATCCTGGCAAGCCATTCGGGTACTCCATATGCCGGACCCATAATGCTTGAGTTGTCAGTACAACAGACGCAGTAGACGGAACAACTTCAACCTATGAATGATATTATCTTCGGAAAATGGAACCCAAGGCCATGGCTTCCTGTGTCTGTTAGGAGTCTTGCCCTGAGTCATGACATACACTTGAAGTGCCCATTGCAGTGCAGTTATTGAGAGCACTATGACAGGTGGTGGGACGGTCGCACGAATCAAATTGAACTGGCTTCGGGCCAGCACTGCCTATTTCCTTGTTCATTCAAAAGATCTAAGATGAAGGAAATGAGGTATTTCTTGAGCACGGAATACAGAAGCAACATCCTGAATTGTTGCCGCAATCTCGAAAATTGATAGCCAGGGAACATACCGATAATGCACATGATATGACTTCTCACATTCCTAATGTATCCAAATGAATCGGTTATTCTTGAGGAAATACCTAATAGTCACAAGCTCGACAGTGTTGCAGGAGCAACTGATGAGGTTGTAAAGTGATCTGACAATTGCCTTGGCTTTGCCAATTATTGACCATCTGACAGAGTTGAGGTACAATTGGATCTATTTGTAGAGTTGAGTCAGTGACGCAGATTAGCAAAAACAGATTTTCATTGATTGAGGTTATTGAACGTGCTGTGGCCATTAAAGCCACAACTCAATGTGGGCGTTGGTGAGAATGGGCATTCGCATTGCATCGTAGTTATAACGTTCGGATGCGTTTGATTTTTAATAATCAACAAACTCCAGTTGTGTTGGTATTTCCGGAAACTCTCCATGCAACTTTCGTCAACAGTTAGGTGAAGTCAAATACCATGGGTTCATATGGGGTTGTGACCCCATTTGAGGTGAGAAACCATCGTTTTGTTTTCGTCATAGTGATATTTGAAATACACCTTCATTGGCTCAATGCAAACCCCTTTCAAATTCTATGGCCTTCCCTGATGCTCTCTGAATATTTCAAACTCACAATGGTCGTCTTCCTCAACTTACTCAAATGTTTAATGCTGTTTATTGGATCTAAGATAGTATCTATTCCCATGATGTTGATTCTTGTACGCAGAGGAAGTGTTCCCCATGATTCTCACAAGTTGACATCATAAATTGTCATTACAAATATTTTTTCAATAAACTTGGGATTTTATATAGTGCTTACTGACTGATAACAATTACGATACTGAAAATTATGAGTGTGCGTGCCATGATTGTGAAACAGAAAAACAACGATTTTAAAAACCAAAAAACCATATCGCAAACTCCGAAAGAAGTGTCACCTCTCCATTATGTATATTCCCTCCATCGAATAATGCTCACTCTCTCTCAAACGTCATCAAAATCAGATATTTTAAAGTCAAAGCTCTCATAATCCTCTGAATTAACCATTCGGTGCCTGCAACCTTGAAATTGTCATTGCAATTGTCATTAATTTCATTGGTGTTGGTATTGCAGGTGCTGCTGACATGAATAGTACTGGAGATCATATTATGTCACACACAACTTGGTATGTGTGCAGATTGCTCGCCTTCAACATTGGCAGACATATGATACAATGTGTTGTCAGAAACATCAGTATGCACTTGAGGCACATTTGACAGGTACTCCTCCTCGTGTACTCCCTGGTCATTGTATGGCATTGATGTATTGCTCTGAACAACTGCTATCCATCTCTGCCTTCGACGAATCATCATTTCAGCATCTTCAATTGCCTTTGGGTGGACCTCAGGGGAGGCAGAATGGAACTCAGCTTTGAAACAATGAAATACAACTATATATCGACAGATAGTATTCATAATGAAATATGGTTGAATGTGATCTCACAAGATGTGCACCTACACCGGGGCCATACTCAGCGAGTGTCTTTGATTCCCCAGTTTTCCATGCTCAAAGAAAATGTTGAAATGCTGTTGCAGAAAGTAGAATGAAAGTCGAATTGATCATATTGATCATTCCACGGTCTTTCATTCCCAATTCTCCTACTCCCACAAAGTATATTGCGTAGAGTAGGTCCACAATTTTGGTGGCAGCGAAACGATACTTGCATTTCTAACAACTTATATTAGACGATACAAATTGACTTTTGTTAATAACATACCATTCGTGTCCGCTCAGGGTATGTGAATCAGTCCTGATAGAGACAGTGTGCCAAATGTTGTTTGACTCCATCCTGGTCCATTGTTCTGAAGCCATACAAGCAATCTACCTTCTTCTTTCATTTATGGACCATTGCTGAGCGTGAGGACCTAATCTTGCCGAGGGCTTAAATATCTTACCAGACTAATATTGTTGTAGCAAGGATGAAAAATATACCACTAAAATGTATGCATGAGGAGGGTTGGTGTTTGTCATTGCCTGATCAACTGTTGTGACATAATGATACCACCAAGAGTGGATATGGGCGGTCTTAATAGTATCAGTGGCAAAAGGGTTATTCGACATGATATATGTGCTGGCGATAGTCTCCACTTTGGAATTAACCAAGACTTTAACACTGGACAGTATCTGTTGGACACTGTATTCTGCTCCAACTATTTGTCCTGTCACCTCGTCAATAGACTCCAATGAAGCAAACTCCTCTCAAAACTCATTTAAAACTGCAGAGATCTTACCCCTGTCCATATGTGTCATGCGCTATAATGATGATTAGAATACAAAAATAGACATCTCATTATCAGAGTCCATATCGTCTTGTGAGAACATTTCTGGAGTAATTTGCTTCTGCTCATGAATGTCATCGATTTCAATTTCGACCACTCGTTGACTCAGTGCGTGAGGTTGGACACAAGGAGAAGTTTGTTGGTGAACAGCAGAGTGCTTACTGGTATGTCTTTGAGAGGAGCATTGTGAATTGGTATTGTTAAGGCAGTAATAATTGAACTTATGAAACATTTTGGAGAACTTGTCATCACCATCATCGTCTTTTTTGGATGGTCAGTTACTGAAATTGGATGGAAGTGGAGAATGGTTGTGCCTACAATTCATTTGATTGGAATGCAGTGTGTTATAACAAACGAATGAATAAAATAAAAATAACATATACTAAAGATGATAGAGAGCGTAGGAAATCTGAAAAAAATAAAACAATGATAGTCATCGAATGGACGTCCTTCATCGTAGATTGATTAATGTGGTGGACAGAGCTCTCCGTCCAACTGATGCCCTGATTTTAGCCACGGCCTTCAGACACATACTATGGCTTGATACAAGAATAGTCGACTGAATATGTATTTGTCCAAAAAGTGAAAAAAATTATAGACTTGAACATTGGTCTGCACACCGCTGACCAGATCAGGGTTGAAATTCTGAGAGCACTGAAGTGGGTGTATGTGTAGAGTATAGGCAATGCAGAGCAGAGTACAATAATTGTATAGACAATGGAATTTGTTGTTCCGGGAACCAAAATCAGATTTGAAAAGTGTATTAGTGTTTGAGCACATTGGCAAGGTAGCTTGCAATGGCAACCATTGTATGAACATCAATTAGCATCTGAAATCCCATTTGGTGTAGTACAGACACTACATCGTGAACACCAACAATTGATCTATCTTGGAGCATTTAAGCTTGCAATTGAAAACGTCAAGGTGACGATGAAGATCGTAATTCTAACTACACCAACACTGCATAAGACAATCTATTCCATTGCTACCCAATTACCCCAAATGCACCCAAGCAAAGGAACATAAAGTAAACAAATCCCAAGCAAAAACCAAGCGCATTTTAATCCGCGCGAAAACTGATTCCCAGTCAAATCCGGATGCCAGTTACCAACAATCATTCCCATCATCTCAGTGTTTCTTTCACTTTTCATTAGGCTTCAGATGGGTTTTCAAACCTGGGGATGGTGGGTTGACCAAATATATATGGTTGCACAGCCAATTGACACTGTTCTCCTCCAGATCCGGGGTAGGATAGTCATTACTCCAAATGATGCAGCCCCTGTTTTGAATAATTGTCAAATATTGTTTTTGATCAATAAGCCACCGCTGGATATGTTTATCCCTGGCCACATGTTTTGCTAGGAACGATTGAAGGCTACAAGGTCTAGATCTGCAAGATTCCAATATGTCGTCGAATGCTTTGCCTATGTTGTCGATCATCTCATCCTCCTGAGGAAGAATTTTATCAAATGGTAGGAATTACCTTCCTGCAGGCATCGATGTATTTAGAACCTTGTCATTTCGTAGCAGAACAGAATACAGTTTTCGGTCTTCCAAATTGGATGTCGATCAAAGCCATGCAAATAGTGCATTGTCGTTGAACATGGGTGCCACATCTCAAAGTTGCAGTACTTCATCGTCACCCAGGGAATATCTGACACCCCACAATTCGTGGATTCTCATTAAGTGATCAGGTATCCCTTCACTTACCATTTTTACAACAACTATCATTGTAGTCTTGATGATACTCATAAACACAGAGATCAATGAAAGATCAACCTCAGTGGGCCATTGCCATGACAAGTTATTTGCTCCATCATGTTTTGATGGTGTGATAAGCTCGACGTATACAATAATATAATTGAACACTTTCTCATCTGCTGTGGTTACTGGACAATAACACTTGATTGGTAAAATGTTATCGTCACCATCTAATTTTGTTAGCTGTGAAAAAGTGATTATGATGACACAGAACTTACCTGATTCAACGTTGTGCTTGCTTTTTGCTGTATTCTCCACTGGCAATCTGCCCTTTCTCCTCCTGATGGCTATTTCTGCATAGTCATCAATGGCGATTTTGCATTATCTTCCATTAACATCATTCGCACTAGCATCTGCTTCCCATCGACAAAATTTCACTCTCTGACCAGGTGAATTGGGGATTGAATTAATGCATCGTTTGATCATGCAGTCCCATTTGGCTTTGCTTAAATCCATTTGGTCACTGATTCCAAGGCTCGATGCTGTCAAAGATTCAGGGGTTGGGGTTCATTGAGTTTCAAAAACCGAAAGCACAATCGATAAGAAGTCTAGGTGTAACCTGTAGCTATGAGAGCAAGGACTGTATGCAGAGACTCGACCCGGAATTACTGAGTATGAAAGAAGTGAAAGGCGAAACAAATTAATTTTTCTAAAGATGAGGAAACGAGTAAAGAAAGAAACTGAACCTCCACCAAATGCCTGGTTTATATACAGTGATTCACTCGTTCCATGATCTATCTGAACTCCTGCTTTCTTTGTATCTCTGTTTTGTACAAATTCTACTTCTCTTGTGAAAACCTGATTTGAAACCTGAATTCATTCTCATCGTGCTTGAGCCTTTGATTGAAACCTGATTTCATTCTCGTCACGCTGTTGCCTTGCTCTCACAATATGATTTCATTCCCAGCGTACATTATCCTTCGTATCATTCACTGATCATCACTCCACCATCAATCATGACTCGGCACAATCGTAACCGAAGTGATGCTACAATTGACACTTTGATGTGATTGGCCTGCTTGTCTGTTGTTCCGTTCCATTGGTAGAGCCCCAATTCTTCCAATGTCTGATCGGATTCCCTGATACCTGTGTCTGCAGCTGATACTGTCAGTTGTTGAATCAGAATCTGGACAGATTTGGTATGTCTAACGACCAAGTTGAACGTTCAAATTGGGCAAAAGAATTCGTCGTGAGTATAGATACTAAATTAATTTGAAAGAATAGAGATGGGTTTCAAGGATTTCAATGATGGAATTGAACGTCGGCCATATCCACTCGAAATATAATTAAACTCATACTTCTATGTAGGAATAAAAAGGAAAAGCAGATGAAAAGCAGAATGGAGGGTGAGCAGAAGATGGGAGAATTATATATTTCTTCTCGTTCATTCCATCGTGATCGAGCTGACTAGGTCAAGTGGACTTCTGGTATCCTGGAATATGGCAGCACAGAATGTAGGCAATGACAATGTTCCAATGACAACTTCAATAAGTCAAATATTCAAATCGGCATCTGGTTGACCAATATTTCATTGCTAGACGTCTATGTCCCCACCACATTCCCTGCTATGATTTTGTCCGACAATGATATTGAACGTACTCAGTGAAGTTGAAACCCATTTGCCATGAGTTTACATCAGGTATGAAATGCAGTACCCAGGGAATAGTAACCTAGCATTGGAACGCCAAGTTTAGTATTGAGAAGATCCTTGCAATATACGGAATTGATGTCTATCATATAGATGGCATTTGTACTCACTCCCAAATTGTGATAACTGTAAGACAATTGATCATGGCACTCAGCTGGAGAGAATGAAGCCAACGTGAGATAGAACCCTATTTGCTGAAAATGAAGACACGAAGTGAGGGGTATTACCAGATATCTTTGCCCAAAATATGCTGTCATTTTCTCTACTACACATCTTATCTTGGGGATGACAAAAAGCTATATCCAATGAGTTCAATTTATTGCTCACTTTGCAATTATTGCAATAAAGTTTACACTTACACCGGTGCATACATCAATCACCTTCAATGTCACCATTCAGAGTGGGCAAACTACATGCCTCTTGACCAAATTCTGGACAATAGATATACAATTACTGCTGATGATGATATCTTACTTCCAGACTATTTGACTCTATGGCCAAATAACCTGTTTTCATTTTCTGACAACGATGGTACAAGTGAGGATGATGACAATGGCAATGGCTACATGTGTCACGGTTGTGTTGAGTGACGATCGATGGTGGAGTGATGATCGGTGAATAATATAGAAGATAAAGCACGACGAGAATGAAATCAGGTTTCGAATTGAGGCTAAAAGCACGACGAGAATGAAATCAGGTTTCGAATGGAGGCTAAAGCATGACGAGCATGAAATCAGGTTTCGAAACAGGTTTTACGGGAAAGGACGGAATCGTACGAAAGCGGTGTACAAAGAAAGCAGGAGTTCGGATGTATCATGGAACGAGTGAATCACTGTATATAAACCAGGCGTTCGGCGGAGGATAAGTTTCTTTCTTCACTCGTTCTCTCGTCTATAAAGCAATCAATTAGCTTCGGCTTTCACTTCTTTCACACTCGGTGATTCTGGATCGAGTCTCTTGCGTACAGTCTTTGTTCCTTTAGCTACAGGCTATTTTCGACTCTTGAAGCCTTCCGGCTCTTGGATTTTATAACCCCTAGAACCCCGAACCCTGAACCCTCGACACCCAGCCCTGAACCCTTGACAACATGGTTCCACTACAGCCGGCTTGCAAGTAGAATGAACTACAATCGATGACATTGGCCTCACGTGATGGCATGCAGGCAATAGATGGTGATGTCCACATTTTGAACCGCGAAATCGACCAATAGACATGGTGTTGTGGTGAGCAAGAAATTTGTTTGGCACACTGGTGTATCAAGCACCAACAGACTAGGGCTTCCATCGATGAGCTGATGAAGCTTCAGGGGGTAAATACGAACTTCACATATGCATATACTCTGTACACCTAAATTGACGACATGATGTATGCACTTCGAATTGACTCATGGAAATCCGGTGAACGGGGTTATGCAGGTCTTGTTGATTCACAAGTGCTATGTGACGACGGAAAGACAGGGTTTTATTATAGAGATTCCATTGACTGTATCAAATTGCTACTCCAACACTATTTAATTACAGAGCATATGGTATATGCACCGATTGCGAATTATAATGAATTGGGTGAGATAGTATATTCTGAAGTTCACAAATGGAATTGGTGGTGGAATGAGCCGGTATGAGTTTTCATTTCGTTCACGCATCATCATAATTGAATGTTCTTCATAGCTGAAAATACCTGTCAGCACCACTATTGTTCCAATTTTTGGCAGCTCTGATGAAATGTATTTGATCAACACTTCTGGCGATAAAGAGGAATGGCTGATCTACCTCAGCCTTGGAAATAGTAATTTGATTATTTGATCACAGCCTTCAAGCCTTGCCAAGGTCGTCATTACCCTGCTTCCAGTACCTCCGAAACATCATCATCGTGGATGGGGAAAATCATCCATCATGAAAGAGTAACAGCAATACGATCAGGAATTGCTTTGATATGTGTTTGAGATTATTTTTCATCCTCTGGACGCTGTTTTCGAGAATGGACAACCCATGCTCTGTACTCACATCATTATGCAACAATGATTTCCAATCATCTGAGCTTGGACGGCCGATTACTTTGAAAATACTCACCTCCATGCAATTGATCAGCCAGGTTGCCCAGTGTGTGAAGCCCCAAAATCATCATTTGGAGAGGGCAATCAATCCACCTGGCCATGCCATGTTATTGACCATATTTCCAAACAATGACTAAGGCCACAGGATTTGATAATCAAGACCAGAACTATATGTGTGATCATCCTATAGAAACAAGTGTAGTGAAAATTGAAGGCATCTTTTGAAATATGAAATGTATTTCTTTGCATACATTGATCGTTTCTGATGTTTTACACACTATCTATTTTGGTACTTTGAAGCATCTGATGTAGTGGCTAGTGCCATTTTTGGGGTTTTACAAATAAATTGACCATTTTAATGATCTTTGGGAAATTATGTGATATCATCCAAGATTTGCAGATTTCAATGAGCCCTATACAGCCGTGACCCAATGCAGTGGCAACAGGATGACAGCATTAGGCCGTGTTATTGTGCCTATTGTTGCGACGACCTTTTTCGATCCTTCATTAGAGCAGCAAGGTCCATTTATATCTGCCCTGCCCAGTGTCAAAAACCTGATCAACTTTCACCTCATGACTCATTATCACAACCATACCGATGCGACAATCACATATATGTAAAACTATCCCAGTGAATTGTATCGTCACAAAGACGTCTTTAGTCATTTTCATTCCAACTAGTCAACCAAGAAGGTTGCCAAAGCTCTGTGAAAGCAGCTCGCCATCAATATACAACATCAGTGCAAGAATGATCCTGCATGGTCATGTCCTTCTGCAGCAGCAATATGTCATCGCATTAACAAGGACAAAATTCAAATCTATTCATGAATTGCACCACACTTGGGTGATCTATCTGACTTCCACTTGGTCATGATGTATCTGTTGAACCACTTTTCAGATCACATACATCAGCTGGGGCGATTATCAAATGTAAGCTCTGAACTACTGGAAAAATCGATGATTGACTTCAAAGATGAGTACCGACAATCAAATCACTATCAGCTATCTTTTCAGATTTTGCATCCAATAGCCTGGCATGAGGTGTCCCAATTCAACCATCTCAATCTCAACACCAAAAAACCGGGTCATGAATACCGAAACCTATTTTTCACGTCTCCAGCAATTGGATTGATGAAAAATCACAAGCCGGAAATCAAGTCTCTAGCAGACCTTTCATTCTGGTGTGGAATTCCCAAAGGGGAACTTCAAAATCACATCACCCAGTGTTTCAAAAGATATAGTAACTACACTGGATATCTTGATAATGACACGGAATTTTGTCATCTACAAAATGCAGAATACAGTCATTATGATTCCGCAGCCGTTCCAGTGACATCATTTCAAGGTAACAAGCAGACGATTCATATTGTACAATGCACTGGAACCAACCAATAGAGGAAGCACAAGCCACCCCAGTATGATAAAGTTTTATTTTGAGATGGTACGCAGGAACAGTTCAAGTTGACTAGACGATAAATCACAGCCCGATTATGATGTCTTATTATTATTGCGGATACTGAGTGCAATCAACAATCCCATTTGGCCCTCGTCACCTCAATTGTTGCGGGCCCAATATGTGATGTTCTGGGGATGGTCATTGTTGAGCAGCAAGATCAGACACCTACATTACCCTTGGAGGACAGGTGTTGACATTGAAAACCCCTTTTTGGCATTGCATCGATGAATATCATCCGTTTACACATGATTCGGTGTGCAGTCAATATGATTCTCTTTCCTTTTGATTCAGATAATAGTTGATGGTTTTTAAATAATTCTATTTACCTGGATGTGTTCAATTGATTGAATGAGTAGATAGGACACTTACAATCATTGTTGAGTATATTGTATAAGTTGATCAATTTAATTTATGGAAGAAATTTGGATATTTGTAAATATTTCACATAGCAGCATGAAATGTACAGCTTTGACAACAAAATATGTCATCACGTACAATGATATGTAATAGAGATGATATATGTTTATGTTATTATGCGATCAGGATAAGTGGAAACTAAATCCTGATCATCAACCTGAAGAATTGACAATGAGTTTTTGTTATGTAAGTTGCCAACTTGGGGACGACTATTTGAAATGCTTGGAGTACAAATTTTATATGGCGATGGTGGAAGCACAGGCACAAGTGTCAGTAACACTTGGATTATTCAGACCGGTATCGACCTTACCGTACTGTCTCAGAAAATCAATCAGTGTTTGGTAATACAGAAAATTGTTGAAATCACGTACATATGTGGTGGCCTTCTGATCGTATGCGTACCACCATACGTTGAAACCGTGTGCCTCTTCCGCATCCATCCATGAATCATTAACTTCTTGGCAAAACGTTTTCTGAGTACTGGCAATTCTCTGAGTTGTAAAGGCAATTACCAAAGCATTTCTTCTTCAGTCATGAATGAAATCCCCTGTAGAATACGAGACTCAATGGTTCGTGCTGAATAATCGACTCATACTTGGCACATATTGTCAGTAATTGCCATTGCACTGTGAGAGGAGTTGGGACATCAGGATTCTGAATGATTGCCTTGAATGCAGGTGATGACAATGATATATATTGCCCTGGCAATTTATCTGATTTGTGAGCTTTCTGGTGTAATGGGGTGGAACCATCCCGATCATTGATGACAAATAAATTCGAGATAGTGGCACTGTTGATACGTGGTGTTGTGTCGGTGGCCCTGGCAAAGTGATAGATTGCTGGAGAGTTGTTGACCCAAGGATCGGAAGGCCCCTTATATTGGTGGCTCGTATATCGGTTGCTGGAGGAGTGGCTGCAATGTAATGTTTTTTTGGTTGTTCAAGCAATTCTTGCCATTTTTTCCTACCTTTGGCTGTTTGGAATATTGACTAGATATCCGATCAGTGGTATGTGGCACCGCCTTGCGCTTCCCACTGATATTTCAACTTTCAGATGGAGTGGAACCTACCTTCAAGATGTTTGGAGCCTTAGTATTCGATGTTAAGCAACTTTACAGAAGGATGGTCTGGGGGAAGAAGTCAGGAGTATGGGCAAGGGTCATTTGACATAGAAGTGAAGATATCAGTCAACGTCGATGATGAAAGATGATTTAACAATTTTAGAAGTCATTTGAATAATGATAACATATGTCGAGAGGCAAGTGGCACCTCCAACGGTGTCTAACAATTCTAATAGCCAATTTCAGTCACTGTGTACTTCCAGAATATTTGGTTAGACCACTTCATTTATTGTCCGAGCAACACTAACAGTTGTCAGCCAAATGGAGTTCGTGTGGAGTTCTTTCGGAGTTTGAGCCTACAACATTGCATTTTAGTCACATACTAGCAAAAAACACAACCTAACAATGGCCAAAATTGTCTTGCCAACTAGTCAAGTTGCCCAAACCTTTCCACTTGTATATTACTTCTAGCCTCACTGCGATGCCAAAACAATACAATATCCAAAATTGTCTTGCCAACCAGAAATGTAGCCCAAACCTTCCCACCCTCATATTGATCCTAGCCGAACAAAACAACCTACAATGAAAAATATAAAACAAATTTCCACTGAAGTATCCCAAAAGCAGACACAAATAAGACCAAAAACAACAAATTCTTTGCCAATTCCCACAGTTGTCCTGCCAATGGGATCAATTCCCCCCCCCATTTTCTCCACTCACAGGCTCCTCATTGTCAGACTCCTGATTCTGCTCCTATTCTCTTTTTGCCCGTATCTTAAAGCTGCTGCTGGGCATCATCCAACTCGTCAGTATTAGAGGGCCCAGGAGTTGGAGGCCTGTCCGCCAGTTGCCTGCGCAGAGGATGGTCAGCAGGTTGGGTCTTTGTAGGACTACCAAATATACATCTTCTGAAGCTGTTATAACAACATTCAGGGTCATCGTCCTCATGTTCATCCAATTTGGGACTGTTCACCTGCTCCTTGGACACACCATCCTCTGCGATATATTTGTGTAAAGGATGGGTATTTCAAATCCGATTGTAAGAGTGGTTGGAGCGACCCAGTTGAATGAACAGTGTATTCTCTCAAGCATGCTGCTCAGGTGTCATTCAGGGGCAATAATATGCTTGTTGTGGAAAACAGACGAGGTTTCCAATCATTGTGTTCTTATCCACAGATTGACAAGGCTGTCGCCCATTTGCCTTTGAATCGATTTGCCTTGATAACCTTGGAAGACGCCTTACTGCTCGGTAGGTATGGTCGACCCGATTAATGAAGCATTTCATCGTCGCAGTGAATATAAAGTTTGGAGACTCTTTTACTTCATTATTCATACCATCTGAATAGTATTCGGAGGCATGTTCCATTGTTTCCTCCATCACAAATTTGCGGGTATCAATGTAATCCAAGCCATCTGGGGTGGGTGTATCAGTTCCATGATATGCCATACCAATTTCGGAAATTGTTGGACAACAAACAATCTAAAACACGGCCAGTGGGGTGGTATGTCTCTCGTTCCAGCCAGTCTGCGACCACTGCATCATCTTGAAGTCTGACAATATGGCCCTATGGACGATACATAAAGTCATGCCAACAAAGAACAGAGTTGTTGTTGACCTGAGTTGCGGAATTGGACCCTGTTGTCCGAGAATTCAGCAATAGTCATATCTGAGCCTTGGGTGCTTGGACGTTGCATTTCTTCAAAATGATTTGCCAGGGCACCATTGAACGGCCATGATGACCGAGCTGGATTGGGTGGGCCACTTGTGAAAATGGTTGATCATACCCCATTGAATATCCTGCCAGTAAGTTGCATGACTGCCCATCACACTCCCTAATCCTAATCGAAGTTGTTATACAAATGCTGATGTTCAATCCAGAATCCAGCTAGGCTGATGTCAATTGGGACCCCGGATTCGTCAATTTTGAGGCCCTGCTGAAGGAGGAGAATCCCGAAACGAATGCAGGTGGGACTGTGGGCAGGTGGTGTGTGAGTTACTCGACAGGTTGTTGCCGCATTTCCAATAGTTGAAGCATCATTGACATGATTGGGAATCGTCATACCCCAAGGGTTTCGTCGGCGTGCTTTGTGTCGGCCTGGCAAGTTCCCAGTATGGGCAGCAAGCCACAACAGGCCTGTGGAATTACTGGACATCCTTAAATCATCTTTGATATACCCCCAAAAGGTCCTGCAGGCTAGCCACCATTGACATCCCTGCGGTATTGCTTCGTATTGTGCAATCATCAGTGAATATTGGTGGAAATATTTCGAAGTCTTTTCATCAGAATGGATGATCTCCAACTGGAGCCCGAGCCAAGTTTGGTGGCATTTGCGTTAAGCATCATAGAGCATAGTCAGGTATACTACGTGGGCATATAGATTCCGTAAAGCCCAACAGCTTGGTTTGTTCAGTTGCAGTGTTGCCTTGTTGCTATCTGTGGAGGGTTTCTGCTTGCGTGCTATTGAGCTGACAACTTGAGAAGTTGGTCTGACAATGATGAGTGATTGATTGATTTTTATGAATGAGCATGGGAGGGATTGAATTACGTTATAGATGAGTAGGTATGATGATGATTAGTGATTGATTAACTGTTATGAATGGGCATGGAAGAGATTGAAATATATATTATGGATGAGTAGGGTTGGTGAAAGAACTTTAGAAATTCATTTGCCAAGAATAAGCGACGCATTGATTATACCAACATACATGAAAACGATAGTACCTGACATTGGTAAAACAACATTTGCCATTTCGGGGTCGATGTGCTAAATCTATACTGAGTTCATGCGGGGAGGGGGGGTCATGTAAGGGAATTCACCAATGGTAGATACTGCCAGTGGGATGTGAAGTGAAGCTTAAAGGTGATGGAAGAAATTGGGTGAGCACCAGGGCACGGCACCCTGATATCGCATTAGTGTTTTGCAGATGCAAGTTGTCGTTCAAGTGGTACAATGTTTGATCATGTTGATCACAAGGATTATATCCCAACCAATATGATAAATATTTCAAGTTGGACTGAATGAATATGTCAGAATGAGTTTACAATACCACAAGTAGTTCATTTCAACATTGCAAGTTATTAGGACAACTGAACTCATTGCCAAAAGTAAATGAAAGTCTGAGTACGAGGTTGTTGTGAAATAATAATTGAATTCCTTTCTTCATTAAAACCAAGTATAACAAATAACCGCAAACTTACAGTTTCTGGCCCGATCATGCTCCAAAGACATCGCAATCAGCAGAATCCCAATATTGATTGCTTTACATTGATGTGACAATTATATGTGTTGTTTTATTGCTCAGAATGCCTGCTGATTTGGCTACCAACTCAAAATCTCACTTATTTGTATAAAACCTGGCAGCAACTTGTAGGGTCGCTGCAACACTTTAAAGCACAGTCACATAGACTGTCTATTCAATATACTACTAAACCATATTCCAAAATAAAAAATCAAATGAGCTTCCTCCAAAAACTCCACCCAGATATTAAGAATAGCACTGCCAACTTCAGAAAATGCTAGCCCAATCACTATGGTCTACTATGCTGGTGATATGCTCTTGAATACATACAAGTGCCAATAAAAACCATGACTCTGACTAATACATGTGACAAAAAGACAACCTGGCAAATCGTTAGTACCACTTTGACACATCTGCATCAGTACTCCTCATCTATACACGCTCTGAAGATTTCTGATGACGAATATGGATGCTTTTCGAAACACGCACGATTGGCTTTGACCCAAGCACATTTTGTGGAGTCGCCACAAACATTTCCTACATAGTAGCTATTTCGCCTGATGACATATCGTTGTCGGAACCTTTTAGTTTGGGGCTATGAGCAGTCATGATAATGATAGATGGAGATGTCAAGAGTACATACCTCATTTTCATTTCAGTACTGAAATCACTTCAGTTGCCAGGGCAACCATCAACAACTCTTTGCAACTCAGGCACGTGTTTTCGTACTCATCGACTTATTGATTGAATGTTTGACAATAGCCATCCATTCATCGATCTTAGACTTTTCAAGAAATGCGTTATTCCACAATTGATTATATGATATTGACTCTCAACTTCTTTCAACATCATCACAACAATGTCTAAAGTTGCCAATGCCATCAACTAAAAAGCAAAATGTCGGAATATTCATTTGCAAAGTCTGGGGTAATGATTTCTACTCCGATATCTGGAGGAATGAACATATGGAGAACAATCATGCTCTGGATCACGATTCAATGATATGAACAGCTTTATACAGTTCCTCAAAATCACATCTGAATATAGCTATCAATGATAAAAACCAAAACCAAAATGTCCAAAGTTGTACAAACAATGAAAATAATTGAAACCTGCTCCCTTTCTTTCAAAACCATGATCTCATGGCAGATACATCCGATTATCTACAATCACCATCACAAGAGCTTTTGGCACTGGCACAACCCATTCCAGTAACACATGCATTTCAAAATGCTGGTCTGCCACTGGACTATGTTCATACCAAGACTAAAGACAACTCCACAAATGGTCATGCCAAGCCTTGACATATGTTTTCCAATGTGACTGAGTTTTGCATTCTGGAGATATTAACTGTGCACAGAGCGAAGTTGAGTTTGATTGATCATTTCTTGAAGGGAGACGCGTGGCTCCAACAGTCAGATAATCAATCTGTAAAGTCAATACACATACTCCATCAGATGATGGACCTAATATCTCATGGCCTTGGCCATTCATCATGGATGAAGCATACAAAGAACATCATATGGAATGAAAGCCACCATAAGCTAATCGAGTTTTACTCCCGGGATATCATATAATTCTTCACCTCCTTTTTGCATCACAAGGCATACGGGAAGGATCCAATGAATGCTTCCGAGCATTGTTTCAGCTATGACAGGCGTAGTCTATACGATGCAATGCACACAGCAGACTGGTGGTGGAAAATCTAGGTATGTCAACTGCCTGGAGAATTACAAAAATTGTTCTGACAACGTTTAGTATTGCTTTCCACAAGGCGAAACTATTATGTCCTGGATCTTCTACTCAGAGCCAACATATCTCACAAATTTCTCTGGTGATAAGAAAGCGTGGCCAGTATTCATGACCATTGGCAACCTCTCCAGCACCATACAGATGAAACCATCAACTCACAGCATTGGCCTGAGAGCACTTCTGCCACAGCCATTGAAATTATGTAATATTCCCGGTTTGCAAAAGGCCTGCCAACAAGCCCATGATCGACTTATTCTACAGAGTGTTCTTGACTACTTACTGTGGCCTCTGACCCATGAACAAATTTGTCAGTTCACTGCTTACTGTGCCAACAGTTATTACTGGCAATGCCATAGATTTCTGTCTGAATGGTTTGCTCACTATTCAGAGCATACGGTACTGCAAAATCATGGATATGGATTATGTCCTTGGATGGAAGTTGAAAAGAAAGAATTGGGCAGGTATATCGACATACCGGTGGCACTCTGCAATCATAAAGTAAATCAAGTATTGTAAACAGAAACCCGAGCAACCTTGCATGATGCAGAAGTCGCTCTAGCAAACTTGAAGAATCCCATTGATGCACTCTAAGTCAGAGTTCACCAACCTGCGGAAAGCTCCAGCAATATTCATTCTTCAACCCCGCCAGTTGTCCAACCAATTACCTACAACCCCATTGAGGCTTCCTCCATTTTTAGTGAGCGTGTCATCAATCTTGGTGACAATTCAGTATGGCACACTGGTTCAATTGTCAGCAATCTTGCAAAACCACACCTTCTTCACACAATGCAGTTGGGCATGTTGAAACATCTTCTGGGGTGGCTCCGAAACCACATGAACAAGTTCAAATGACTCTCAAAATGAAATGAGCTGTGGTTATCTGTACTGGCCTACATGTCAATAACCAAACCCAAGAAATCATATCAGGAGGTTAGCCAGTGTCTTGCAAAGAAACTTAGATCAATGAGCTGCTATCTGCTGGGAGTTGTCACCAATGCCCAACGTTGTCCGAACGCCTCAAAAAAATGAACATTTGAGGATGTTATCCAATGCACCTGGACACTCTTTGAGTTTTACCACTACTTCCGATACCCGTTCCATGATGAGGATACCTTGAATGCTATGGATGATACTGTGCATTACTTTCACAAGTTCAAACATCTTGTCCTGCAATATCGGGCACACCAGAAAACAACTGAACAATTGAAACAACTGCAGCAAGAGCTCAAAAAGAAGCGAGACCCAGATATGGTCAGTTATTGAAATTTCTCTGCCAACTAAAGAAAATGTCAACTCAATGACTGGAACAATTGGATGAAGTTGGAAGTGTTTGCGCACCTGGAGGACAAGTCATAATTTGACGTTCCAAAATTACATCTGATGGTGCACTTCCGGCAATGTATTGAGCTATTCGGTGGGTTGCAGCAGTGGTCTATTGAGGTCAGCAAAGAGGCTCATGAAAAACAAATCAAAGACAACTATCTGGCTTCCTATAAGACTGAAGATGTCTATCGGCAAATTCTCAATGATTATCTCCGCAGAGATGCATTTGCAGTACTACGAATGAACCTCAATTCAAATGGTTTCAGCAATGTTACAAGTAGACCACCCGAGTTGGATGCAAATGATCTGACTGCTGCTACTGGCGGAAGCAGTGCAGATGGTTCTGAAATCAAGAGACAGGTGTTGTTTGGCTCGATACGGAAGGGAGTGACTACATTCGGTGATAATGGCAATTCGTATTGCCACGACTACATTCTGCAGAGGTGTCCAGGCAACTTCACGTTAGCATATTTCAATGCCCCAAAGATATACATCGACATTGATAACCTGCCAAAGTGCCAGACCTCCTTATTCCATACCATTGAGATATCTATCAAAGAATTCAATGGCCAATTAACAAATGAGAACATTTGGGGTACGGGAGAAAAGGAATACTTTATGGAACCACCGAGGAACAATTGGGTATGGGTGAAGATGGCCTGACAACGTCATAGATGTCCTGAACCTGCTTATGAAGCATTGCGATGATGTTTACCATACCAATTACTTCACGTTGTTGAACTCCAAATTCCCACTCATGTTATATATTTAGCATTTGTGCTTGTACGAAACCGTTCCATGGTGGATTGCCCAATGACATCTCCTGGATAATCAGAGTTGTTCCATCATTGGGAGAGAATGCCTGTATGGCGCTGGCTGCAGGCAATATCTGCGGCGCTGCATATCCTATACCCGAGGTTTGATCCACTTCAAAGGAGACCATCTCTGGCTGGATTGTTAACAGTGATATTGATTTGAAAACATGGAATACAATATATTATGTAATGGACGAGTTGAACGAGGCACTTGCAGGCTGGGGAAAAAGACTTTGGCAACGCAAATAGTTGTTCAGATAATTTCACAAGTTGTAAATGTGTTTGCCAAATAGATACTTGTCATTATTTCCAGATGCCATTTATATTCTCCACAAGCTGAGCCCAGTATTGTGAAATTAGTTAAATGACAATGTAAATTACACTATCTATATGGTAGATTGGCTACCAATATACATAGATCTTGTAACAATCTTGCAAGGTGTATACGTAATGGTATATGACCTGCTGATGAAATACATTGATAGAATTTCCTTGACCTAGGGCTTGAAGAACCTTCAGTTACCTATAGCCAAAATGAATGGATATATCATTATACTAGTGTTGCAAAGCAACTCTTGGCCAGTTATCAGATTAGTTAATCAACGATCATTACACTACATATGAGGATACTGCTGGTAGATAGACTATCTATGTATATAGTTGTCATAACAACTTTGCAAAGTTCAGACGCAATGGTATATAACTGGCCAACAAAATAAAACAATGGAATATCCATGATATGGGGCTAGAGTGACCATATAAGGCCTATGGATGAAGTGAATGAATCCGTAATAATGATACAGTGTTGCAAATAGAGCTGACCTCACTTTATCTTGCACTAACAAGTTCAATCATTGATATGCATATGACAATCAGCATGGTTGCCATCTATATACCCTCCCAACCCACCCCACGCAAAAGTTGTTTATATATGTGTGTCGGATCCCTACGTTGACCGAATCATTTTCCGAATACTGAAACCATTACTAATTTCTATTGATCTAGTTATTGTGAATCATTTTCTATTTGATTGCCCAATGATTCATATTGACCTGTTTCAACTTTATATGATTAAATAGTTTTTTTGTTTATAACAGAAATTGATTTAATTGTATATTGAAAGCTTTATTCAGAAGGTGAAAATTTCCTGAAGATTTGAAATGAAAATAATTAACTTGCTTGAAATATGTATATTGCTAGCACTTCATTTGTAAATTGGTAACTTATCATATATTGTATTATTTATCAGTCTTCTAAATCAACCCCAATATCAAACAATTCACATTGATATATATCCACTGTTAATCAATCAATTCCCACTCATATAATACTGCTATAGTACATTGTTACTGGTGTCACTAGTGTGAACTTATTATTGAATCAGAATACAACTCTATGTGCAGTAATAAATAATTTTGATTATTTAATTTCTCTGATAGAAAGAACTTTAATTCAATTATAGTTGTATACAATAGTTGTTAGACATAATAGTGCTTATGCTATTATGACTTTGACCTTACAGTTGTTTGTTGATATGCATGGAAATAATAGTTATATACAGTAAAACATTATAGTCCCTGGTCAGCATCAATGAATATAATGGCAATAATTGAGTCAAAGCTCATAGTTCTTTGTCAAAGTCTAAAACTTCAACTATTTTAATTATATATTCAGTTGATACTGAATCACAATATATAAAATATATTAATCACTAAGTTATCAGCTTCTATTTATTGGTTGCACGAATAACTTATTTACAACTGTAATACTCTCATATTGCTGATTTAATTACTTTCTAATGTTCTATATTTTCACTCTAACAGTTCTAATCTAATTACTAGTTTGATACATTTAGTGTTACAATATTCACCACTATCTGTCCAACAATTCTGATGCTCTCACAATTTTGACATCATTATTCTCTATACATATATCATTCTTACCCAAACAAATCAAATATTATTGCACTTATCAAGGTTTGCAAATATATCGATGGAATATTTTGTAGTGGATTTGTAATAGGACAATTATGATGGCTTTCAAGGGTATACAGCAAGTAATAAACGTGATATCTCTCAAGCTGACTTTGACAGAGATGGACAGAATGGCAATAAAGCTGGCTTGGAGAGAAATAAATATGATTGCTTTGAAGTAGGTTGGTAAAAAAGGAAATTATGCAGCTTGGAGTTGATAAGAGAAATAGTTGATGAAAGATAGAATTGTTGAAGAGTAGGGTTGAAGAAAGATAGGGTTGATAAGAGACAGAATTGATAAGAGATGGGGTTGATGATGGATGGGGTTGTAAATGGAATTGAATCTGTGAAGTGAGTTATAATAATGCTTCAATGCTATATTTGAGAGTTAGTATCAACAATTATTAAATCATAATATATCAGAATTGCAAAATTTTCGCTACTGATATAAAAACAAATGCCATCCTTTACGAATGAATTTGAAGTAAATTGGTGACCATTCACCTGGACTATAAAACTGCAAGTGAGCATCAACGGAGCATCTATGATTTCAGGTCGCACAATATCTCTAGTACGTGAGATGTTGTGCGCTATATGAATTTTATTGCACTTTTGACTCTCTTTATCGACAAATCAATTTTTACTGATATATTTGAGCAACCATTGAAATCAAGCTTGGGGAAATTGAATCATGTATTGCACAACAAATTCATACTGATTGGACATGAATGCCCACTGATATTTTAAAAAAGATGGTATTTGCACAACAAGACAAGTTGCATGCATGACTGACCATGAGTGTCAATGGAGCATCTATGACTTTCAGTCTCACAATATCTCTAGCATGTGAGATTTTGTGAGCTCTAGTAGGTCAATTGCAGTTTTGACTGCCTTTATCGATACATCAGAAAAATGCAAAATCACCCTGGAGTAGTCGTGTTAACTCTGGGACGCTTCCGGAGGCTCCCGGACACTCCCATACACTCCTGGGCACTTCTGGAACATGGGAAGGTACTCCAGGAGCCGCCGGAAGAAATGGTAAACTTTGAGACCGTCCCGGAGCTCTCAGCCAATCTCCATGTGATAATGGGAGCTTGGGCAGGTATTCCAGGAACATCCTGGAGATATTTGAGTAGTTTTGGACTATCATGGAGCTCTAGCCAAGTTGTTGTGAAAGCTTGAGAGTTTTGTTCTCTATTTCACAAGATGTCGGCACACCTGACATGAGTTTCAGCAGTCCAAAAATTGGTGCTAGCATGTTCAATACATCCAAGATAGTGGGTTGGTTATGGTTTCTGAGATTCCCGGTGTACCAGAGATACTCCGCTCTCCTGAGTATCTGGAAAGTTATGATGTCCTTGGGGCTCTGGCGATGTCCGGCACTACTGAGATGCTACAGACTTTCAAGATCCCTGGTGCTTCTGAGATCCATGGCACTCGTGAGATCTCAGGTGCTCCTGAGGTGCTCAATGCTTCTGAGATTCCAGGTGCTCCTGAGATATTCAATGCTCCTGAGATCCTGGCTGGTCCTGAGATGCTCAAGATCCCAGGTGCACCTCAGATGTTCAATACTCTTGAGTAGTGTTTGCAACAATCCCAGCAGGGATTGGATTCGACTTTGATCTGAGATTTGCTGCTGGTTCACCTCACAGCAGTTCGCGAACCATTGAATTTCGAACGAAAAGACGTAAGCGAGTTCTTGTCCGATTGGCTTGAATTTTTTTTTATCCTGTAGCGCATGAAGTTACCTACAAGATAAAAATAATTTCAAGCCGTTCAAACCAGAACTCGCATACTTATTTTCATTTGAAATTCGGGCGAGAATTTGGTGGGGTTTGAGCGAAAATCTTGGCAAGGATTCAGTTCGAACGAATCAAACCAGTTTGGCAATTCTCACGAACTGCTGCAGTTCATTGCCAACACTACTCCTAAGATCCAGGGTGCTCCTGAGATGCCCAATACTCCTCAGATCCCAGGTGCTCCTGAGATGCTCAATGCTCTTGAGATCTCAGGTGCTCTGGTGATGCTTAATGCTCTTGAGATCTCAGCTGCTCCGGAGATGCTCAATGCTCTTGAGATCTCAGGTGCTCTGGAGATGCTCAATGCTCTTGAGATCTCAGGTGCTCCAGAGATGCTCGGTGCTTCTGGCATGTCCAGCCCTCAGTGGAGTTCCCGTATTTACATTTGCACAGGCTCTTGATAAAGGTGAAATTGTTATTCTATTGATATCTATGATGTATACGGTGTTGGACAAACACAAGGATGATAAGAGACAACTTTCAAGCTGGCTTGGAGACAGATAATGTGATGATGGGCAAGCAGACATGGAGAAGCCAAGTGGAGAACTTAAGATAGCTAGGGAGAAGACGCTGCATATACGGTGCATGGCAGCAAATGCGTGATAGGTAGTCATATGGGTGAGTCAGTAGCTGCAGTGGGCTGAACAGAGCGAGGGCCAGGTGATGTGCAAGTGTAATTGATGTATGAAGGGAGAGTTGGTAGCTGCACCTGGCTGGAGAGAGCGAGGGCAAGACGGAGTGCAAGTGTAATTCATGCATGTCCTGGCTTGGGTGATGTTATCCCACAATCGCAAACCTGCATAAAGGAGGTAACTTGGATAGAGTGCAGTCTCCCTGTGCAGCGTGCTGCAGAGACAACTACCATACAGTATGCGAAAGAGATCGATCGAGTGAGTATAGATGCGAACTGGCTGGGCTGGCAATCTGCAGAGGAGACCATTAACTCTGGTCAAGCTGAATGCCACTGGATGGACAGATGGAGAATATGGATGAAAGCTGGAGAGCTGCAGAGAGACCACAGATGGAAGAAAGATCTGAGAGCTTGGATTCGTATGTGAAAAAGTAGATCTTGGACAGGTAAGTTGCACCCGTCAACTCGTTTAATCTGCTTGGCAAGCCATATCTTCTAACCCATACTCGCAGGTGGAATCCAAATCGGAGGTGCACTCTCGGCCAACCGAGCCTTTCAAGGCTTACTCCATTGACAATTAAACAGATTAGACGAGAATATGAATGCAACTTACCACATCAAGTCCTAGTTTCTCGCATACAAATCCGAACTCTCAGGTCTATCTCTCCCTCTCTGCTGCTCTCAAACTCTCCTCCTTTCCTTCTTATCCCCTCTCTCAACCTCATCCCATTCAGGTTTTCAAGAGTTAAGTTCCCCCCCTGAGCATGGCCAGTCTTCAGGTGGTTAACATCATGAGCCAGCTATCATCTGTCCCAGCTCGATCTATCACTCTCTTACACCATGGAACTCCTATCTGTAGCCGGCTTCAGAAACCAACTGCTCTCCTGGCAATGGTACATTCTCCACTTGGCTTTGCGATCATGGGATAACATCTTTCAAGCTACAGGTCTTGCACCAATTGTACTCCCACTCCATCACGCCCTCGCTCACCTGGCCTCGCATTGTACAGGTGATGGCAGCTACCCACTCGTTCTCTCCCGAACGAACACCATATGTGCAGTCAAGCACGATGCGTATATCCTCTGCCCTCTACCCAAGTGAAGTTCTCTACTTGGCTTTGTGATACTTCATCAACATCTCCCAAGCCAGATCTCACACCAATTATTCGTGCTGTGTAATACCCTCAGTTACCGCAACTGCTTCAGAGTCTGTCACTCTCACACTCACTTGTGCTCGGCCACCATAATCCCACTCTATGTCCATCTTGTCCATCTCTCTTTCCACTACCTCCAAGACCACTCGAAATCTATTATGTCCATCTCTCTCCAATCCTACTGGCGATCTGTGTTGTTAATCTCTCCATGTCTATTTGAAATCCATCTCGTCATATCGCTCCATGCACACTGGAGATCTATATTGTCATCTCTCTCCAAGCCCGTTTTATGTCTCCCTGTGTATTAGTCCAAGTGTATTTATAGTATAGACAGTTTGATATCAATAGAAATTATAATGTTAAGCACTTATATTCGAATACTAGTGCCACTCTAGCATGTGGTGGTTGCACTCAAGTTCAAACAAGTTTCTCATGTACTCCAGAATCATTTACCAGTTCTCCTGGAGGCTCCCAAACCTTACACCGGTGCCCCTGAATGCTACAGAACGATGCACTGGCGCTTCCAGAGGGTCTTGAATCTTACACCAGCATTCCTGGATGCTCCAGAACCTTGCACCGGTCCTCCCAAAGGTTCCCAGAGGCTCCCAGAGGCTCTGCAGAGCGCAAGATTCAAAATCAACCACCGCAACCTGCGGAGGGTCCCGGGGCTTCCAGGAGCGGACAATTCACTTTGCTGATGTATATTAATTTTTACTGATGTATTCAAGCAATGTCGGATACCAAGCTTGGATAAATTAAATCACAATTGATCTGTATTGCATTGCATGTTGCCATTGCACAAGCATGAAAGCCCACCATTACAGTCATATCGATTATTTTTGCACAATGAAATACATAGACTGCCAAACCACAAGTGAGCGTCAACGGAACTTCAATAATGTTTGTTCACACAACACCATTAGCACAATGGTTTTTAAATATTTCGTTCATATTATTGAAGTATAGACTACATCAATTGATGAAATAGTTCATAATGATGCATTCATATGTTCTCTGACAGTGAGTATCAGCAATTATTCAATCATGATGTGTTTGTATGGCAGGATAGATACTAATGACATACAGCTTATTGTAATCCTTTGTGATTGAATATACAACCTGCATGTGACCATACATATAGGCCACAGGACTGACGATCACTGTCAACGCAGCATCAACATATTGCTGAGACACATTGCAGAACTGCTGTTATATTTCACTATTGAATTTTTTATTAATCTTTTGACATTTTTAAATGTAAACCAGATATTAATAATTCTTCAAGATTACTTGTAATTGGTTTGGAGTAGAAGCATGGTTCGGTAAGTAATGAACATATCACAATATTGTAATATATTCTGTACAATGAAAAATCAGACAGAAAGCATGCAATATTATTAAACTATTGAATTTATCTCATTATAGACACATGTGCAATGCTTTCCTTTCGCCAAATATTCAAGAATCCATTTTTTGAATCCAGAGGTATGACCTGGCTGGCCAAACCAAACCTAATATGATCTGCTGGATAGGCAGTCCAGTTCCAGGTTTGGAACCGGACATTATGACCAGTTCAGGTTCAGCCCGGTTCCAGACCTGGACTGCAGCCGGGTAACCCTGAACTATTGCTAACACTAATAAAGAGTCATCAGCATCGCTCATGACATGTATATATCTGCCAGCATTCCCAGGCTACCAAACGTAATTCTTTCTTCAAGTGTCATAATCACTATAGATTTTGGTCTTGATTCAGATTTTGGCATCTACAGAACAGTTGGATTCCGATCAATCACTTCCACTGGAGGCTTACTACCAATGCCTGCAGTGTCTTCGCACTCTTCCAATGTTTAGCGACATTGAATTGAGTTCAAGATGATATTCCTCAAGGAACTGAGTGTATGATGGCTTGATTTTTGAAGTGTTTGTATGTTTTTGTATGTATACTGATGGGTTGGAAAAAAAGAGCTTAATTGCAAATTCCACATTCAAAATATATTGCAATTGTGAACAGTAATCCTTGTATAAGGACAGATATGGGTCTATGCATCGCTGTATTCCAGAGTATGAGTGCATATGGTTGCCCACGAGAATAAGTGATAAAGACATATAATTGTCAGGTATGATGTTCACTCGAGTGCAATTGCACTACTACGAAGTGACTACATTCCAAGCAGTTATGTTGCTCAGGCCAGCTGCTATTTTATCCATATTCTTCTCATTCGATCTCTTGTCCCCCCGTTTATATTCATCCATCTATATATATACTTTTATTACATATCAATTGGAACTACAATTTCAAATTCCTATATTCCCATAACATTTCCACTCAACTACATTGGTTGGCTCCACAATCGTACCAGCTGTAAATTGCATACCAACACCCCCAAAGGGCCCTGATTCTTGTACTGGCGCTCCTAGAGGCTCAAAATCCTTATATCAGTGCCCCTGGACACTCTATAACCTTGCCACAGTGCTCCTGGAGGCTATAGAACAGTATAATAGCTCTTTCTGAGGCTTCAAAACCTTGCACTGGTGCTCCTGGAGACTTCCAGACCCTGAACTTGCACTTTTATTAACTTCCATACCTTGTACAGATACTCCTGCAGGCTCTAAAACATTGAACCAGTACTTGTGAAGGCACCAGAACCGTAATCTGATGCTCTTGGAGGCACCACAACCTTCCAACTGTACTCCCAAAAGCTCCTGAATCTCACATTGGTGCCCCTGAAGATTCCAAAACATTGCACCGGTACTGCCGGAGTCTTCAGAACCATATATAGCCACTTCCAGAATCTTGAGATCCTTACACAGGTATGCCCAGTGGTACCCAAAGGCTCCCACAGGCTGCTGGTGTGCCCTCACATACTCAAGAAGCCTCTGAAATCTTGCACTTACTCCAAACTACTCCAAACTATTCCAAACTACTCCTACTGCTCCTGGATCATCTGGGTGCCTTCATGAGTGAGAAGTTGATTGTACTGATAATACCGATTGGTCACAGTTGTTCATATAATCAATAACTGACTGAAAAATAATCATGGGAGCATATATTGATTGGGAAAGCAACAGATATTCATGTGGAGAAACAAAGTTATGCATGCAGAATATAAAAAACCAGTTTACAACGTAATGAACAGAATTTTAGGGGACTCAATCCGGTAATCAATAATTGGAATTTTAAATATAATGATGCCGAAGCTAGTGGATGGGCAACGCTTGAGTGCCCCACAGAACATATGCAAAGTTCAGTGAGGTTTGGATATATATGAAACAAGTGGGTCAAAGTGACAACAGTCAAATTTATTGTAAATATGGAAGAGATTTGAGTAGTGAATTGGTTTGCTCTTCACATATTTTCAACTCTACAAAACAGTGCATAGTTTTGGCATCAACCTCGGTTGGCATCAGTGAATCTAGATTTGGAGTTTCTGGTCATGTTTTCAATACCTGTGATTCCGGATATCGGTCTAGTTGTATAACCACTACAAACTCCAAGCCTTGAAACCCTTACAGACGAACAAGTGTGCAATTGATTCTATCAGTTATATTATTGTTTATATACCAATACCCCCATCGTTCTGGCTGCTATTACTGTCAACACACCTGGAATACATTCTGCAAAGTCTTTGCATCATCAAGTAACTTTTACAACAGATTGGTTATCCACTTATATTGGTGACATATTTGTGTATCTTGCCTGAAGACCTTTCAATGACCAACAAATCATGATATGTCTGGCAATCACTGCCATCGGTAGTTTCATATAACCAAGACAGCTTAGATCTCACTAGGGTTACTCATTACAATCATTAAATACATATTGGGATATGCCTGCTAGCCTCCAAAACCACTTTCCCCCTCGACTACTCTGTATATCCTCACCCTCAAAGAGTTTACAAATACCTGTTTGTGTCTTCAAAACAAATTCCACAGAATGTGCTATACCGGCTGACACTATAGCACCTTGGACAGTCCTTGGTTCACCTGCAAATACTCGAACAACTGCTACTCAAATAACAACCCATACCATCTCTTGAAATATGATAGAAGCAGAACTGTTGTTCATACAATGTGACTTCCAGGCCAAAATTGCTGCAACGCAAAAGCATTATTGACCGGAACAAATTAACAAATCACCCCTGTTTGATTGCCAACTTTCAGAACACCTCCAGCACCCAAATGACCATAAACAATTCACATTCAGAGGTTAATGTGTTGGAACTGCCACAACTGATGCTGGTGTGATACTGCCTGTAGCAATGATTGTTCGATTTATTGGTAAGCCAATAGTTGGTGGGATCACATTTGCAACAATTGTTTGGAAGTGGTGTACTGGCTATCAGGATTAGATTACCACATCAGCAACGACCAACATCAATCACCATTCGTAAACTGCAACAATAGAATCGTGCTTCTCAGTGCCAATATCTCAGTATATAAAGCTTTTCAGAATAATTCAAGAAGTGATCATAAGACAGATACTGGGCAATTTTACTACCCTCAATATGATATAACTCTTGGAAGTGATGAATTCAACAAAGAACACCTTGGGGCTACCCCTACAGTCACCTCCATCCAATGATAAAAATCATGTAAGCTGTCAAAGTGAAGAAATTACAGGGTAGGCATGAACCATTTAAGAAGTCACAGAAATGAATTCTGCCATTATGAAGGATAGAAAGGATGTTCTATCAAATATGGAGAATGCAGACCAAGAACTGGTAGTAATGCAATCAAATTCAAAAACTTCGAAGCATGAGTACTGGTATGCACATGAAGAGACATGCAGCCCAAGATTACAAATATGGAACAACAATTGGCAAAACTACAACCAGCAGATTCAGATGAACTGAGGCAAGAACTTGAGAATATACAAAAATGGTTGAGGGTAGTAGGGGAAGAAAAAAATAAATATCAGGATCTGGTCCAAAGTAAGGATGGACACATAGGGAATAGGGCTAATGGTGAAGAACCATTTCGGGGACATAATTGCCATAAAAACAGTGATATTCTTCAATTTTCAGTAACTGACAGCAGGGTACTCCAAGGATGGAAGGTCCAGCAGGCTTTGAAATTTAAAGATGACCCATACCGATTGAAAAATGAATCAGTTAAGATGAAATATGCAGTCAATAGACTGGAGGGAATATTCCACCATCAACTGCAATGAAGTAACTGGTCATATCAAGCTAGACAGCCTATATATGTTGCCAAATTAGTTTCAACTGGTCATCAGAGAACAGGATATTCATGCAATAGCCGAAAGAAAATTTGACAAAATTCTACAAAAAGAAACAAAATTCCACAGGTGGAAACCTGATGTCAGCTTTAACAATAAAGCAAAAAAGAATTCCCTAAGCAGAGGCCAGTCTCATGAACTCAAAGATTCCAGATAGTATATTGAGATACTGGATAATTTCAATAAATGTATCAATCGCGGTTGAAAATATAACTCTCAAACCAGGGCATGTGTAGGTTAAAAATTTTTAAAAAGTCTAACAGCATGAACAAAAAAACCCAAAACCTATATCAACACTATGTTTGCCCGAGAGTTGGCCCCAGTATTATCGGTAGCAGAATATTATGCAACCACTTCAATCGATCTTTCAGACATCAACAAAAGAAAATCGCCCCACACAAATACAAGCATCGAAGAAACAGAGGACGATGTATTTACTGTGGGACTGCCAGGTATTTGAAGGCAAGTTGTCAAAAAAAGTTGAAAGCTGTATCAGAACAGGTGGAAATTGATCCTTTCATAGACAATCAGAATTTGGAAAAAGAAGGGGAAAAGGAATGGGAATTAAACTTTGCACCAGTACACTGGGCACAATTTCCTTTGACACTAAATTTTCAATCAAGTTTTGGAATTTCACAGTTTTCCATCAAGACTATGGATATAAACACAGCTTCAATAGAAAGCAAGCACATTGTAGTAAAGTATTTACCAGAAATTGGAGTCAAAACAATGTAGACTCACATATTGATCAACTGTCGAGCCACAGGAATTGTGGTTACGAATGAGATTTGTATTTGGCAAAATCAGTTGAAAGAAAAAGAGTTACGAAAGTAACACAAATTGGATATAATCGATGGAAAACCAATCATATCACAGACCATTACAACAATGGCTAAATCAAATCTATGGATGTGTGGACATCAGGAACAACTGCCTGCATTTGTTACAAAATTAGGACCTGTTCATTAGCGTTAGGACTCTTCTGATTACAACTCCACAATATTTCAAATGAATTTCAAAGCCTGAAAATTGTATTTGAGAGCAACTACTGCCAAATATATTGTTAATATCAGTAAATTATATGGGTATGGGTATGGAAAGACCACATGGAAACAAAAGATAATCCAAACAAGTCCAAACTGGATTAATGTGCCATAGCAGTAGCATCCATCATATACAGGAACAAAAGGAAATCCTCAAAGGCTATGCTGTGACTGTGTATGAAATCAATCAAGCCATCAGAATTGAGGACCTACAGAAAAAACCTCTGGAACAGTTAATACCAAAGAAATACCATCAGTTCCTTCTACAATTCAATATGGTGATTGATGAAATATTACAACAATAGAGGCCATATGATTACAAAATCAAACTTCAAGACAGACTAAAACTGCCATTTGGACCAACTTGAAGCCTGTCAAAACAAGAACTGCAAGTTTTGAAAGATTGGATTGATAAGAACCATTGAACAGAATTTATCAAATGATCATTATCACCATATGGAACCACAGTACTATTTGTACCAAAGCCACATGGAGGTTCAAAATTATGTATGAACAATTGATGCCTGAATGAAGGAACAATCAACAACCACATTCCATTATCATTGATCCAGGAAACACTGCTCAAACTGTAAAAAGCCCGTATTTATACCAAACCCAATATTCGCGATACCTACAATATAATTTTTTTTGCACCAGGAAACGAATCGAAAATGGCTATCAGAATCCACTGTGGCCCCTTTGAGTCAATGGTGATGCCATTTGGATTGACCAATCCACCAGTATTCTTTCAAGCATATATCAATGACATGCTATACCCTATTCTAGACATTTTCTGCATGGAATTTCTGGGCAATATTGTTATTTCAGTAATCATATGAAGGAATATACTGAATATTTCCTTGCTGTAATGCAAATACTCAAGAAGCAGGGTTGTACCTGAATGCAAAAAAACGCAAGTGTCATTTGGAAGATGTCAAATATTTGCAATTGACAGTTGGTGTTGATGGAATTTGAATAGACTCCAAAAAGGGACATACAGACAAGGAATGAAAAGTACCCAGCACACTTAAAGAGGCACAAGTATTCTGAGGATTGGCCAATTTCTACTGAAGGTTCATAAAGAAATTACAGCAATATGGTAAAACCATTAACTAAACTCACAATGAAACTGATACTATTTTGCTGCCGACCAGATCAAAAGGCAGCATTTACAGAATTTAAATAGGCATTGCAAACTACACTCATATTGGCTCATTTGGATTATGATATGAATACTTTTCTGCAAACATATGTATCGAGCAATGTGTTCACGGAAATGTTGTTACCATGAAATGATCAAGCAATTGTCCATCCAGTGGACTTCGTCTCGAACGAATATATGCCAGCCAAAGACAATCAGGATAGCTATGATCAACAGCTGGAAGCAATAGTTATAAGTCTTCAACAATCAATATCACAATCCAAGGGATCAGTATATCCAATTATCATATTGATAGACCACAAGTACTGTAAATACTTCGTGATATTTAAACTGCTCAACAGAAAACAAACTCAATGGTCAGAGTTCCAATTGTGGTTTTTGTTCACCATCATCTAACAACCAGGGGAACATGGCTGGTGACCCAACACATGGACTACAATGCCAGGAGCCATTACCCTGACGGGAAGGGTAGCAAATGCCCAACAAGTGCTGTTTGGGCAAGGAATTTCAATAAGAAAATACAAACAAGCTTGATAGTATTATTTGCACAGGTTATAAGCATGTAAAATGAGAAAACATGCTCCAAGGAATTCTGCAATGTGGTATACAATATTGACCAACTATGTCTGTATGACAGTAGTAAAGAACTTTGAGTACATGTGATCAATATATATATTATGGCAGATGAAGACAAGATGCACATAATCAGGAAACATCATAATTCCCCCACTGTTGGTTACCCAGAAAGTGCAAAAACCTTTATGAACCAGCAAAGATATTATCAGTAGGAAGAAACAACAATGGATATTGACAGGTACATCTGTAATTGCCATATATGCCATCCCCGCTAACTTCAAAATCAGAAAACATATGCATGGCTCAAACCTCTTGAAGTGCCACAACATTTAGTAAGTATCTCAGTATGGATTTTGTTATAAGACTTCTGGAGAGTCAAGATTACCATGCTATATAGGCAGTGGTAGACAGACTATCACAAATGAAACACTTGGTGCCCAGCTAAGACAATTGAAATGGAAAGCAGCTGGCAACAATTTTTATCTGGAGGGTATTCAGATTACATAACACACCAGATATCATAGTATTGAACTGCAGACCGCATGTTGTGTTGAAATACTGCAATTACATATGCGAATGTTAAAGAATAGAATGAATGTTTTTATTTGGATTTTATTCTCAAACTGATGGCCAAACTGAATGAATCTCCACCGCCATAGAAGAATATCTCAGAGCATTCATTAATCATAAATGTTACAAATGGGTACAATGGCTACCAATGGTGGAAATCACATCAATCATTGGCTCCCACAAGTTGACACACAACTCACTGTTTTCTAGTAATTACAGATTTCATTCCTGAATAACCTTTGGCCCACCCCTGGTTCACAATTATAACAACATTTGAAATGTCAATGCTGCACAGTCAGCAAATCAGATGCAGCATGTATTCCATCAAATCAAGGCTGAAATGACAAAAGAATAAGCCATTCAAGCAGAACAGGCAGACAAGAACTGCCGCAAGGGACAGAACCTAACGGCAGAAATATCACAACCCAAAGGCCCAGCAAGAAGCTGGACTGGCAATATATAGACTCTGATGATATTGTCAAAGTGGTCAGCCTATTGGCCTACGAATTACTACTTTCTAAAGACATCTATATCCACTCAGTTCAACAAATATCCAGAATATGGAAGGCAGTGGATGACCCCATTCCGGGGCAAGCAAACCAACCACCACCACCTGTAATTCTAGATGGAGAACAAGAATATGAGGTCAAAATTATTGAGGATTCAAGACTGTTCATAAGGCAACTTCAATATCCAATCAAATGGAAGGGACATGACTAACACAGCTGGTATCCTGTAATAAATGTGGATGAAATTCAGGCTATCAACATTTTTCATTCAGAACAACATGGGAAGCCTGGATGAGTGCACTTCAAGAAACTGATGCATGGAAGAGGGGGCAACTGTCAGAGTTGTATACAGGATCAATGATTGAATACAAATCAATGATAAATTGTAATGATGTATCAAAAGAAATATGTTTTCAAGTGAAAAAAGGGATTAATAGATTATGAAAATAACAAATAGGTTTTTACAGAACCAAAAAAGATAATCAATAACAGCCAAAGATAATAGGAAGTCACAGAAGATAATAGACATGGAAAGCTTGGGATGCTGATGGGACGTATGTAAATTTCAGTAAGGTGTGGATATATAGAAAACCAGTGAGTTGAGGTGATAATGGTCGTACATATTGTATATAAGGGAGTTGTTTCAGTGGACAATTGGTGTGCTCCTTACTTGTTCTCTAGTCTACACACCAATCAATTGCTTCAGTATCACCCTCCATTCAGTTCTCTGATTCCAGATTTCTAGTTTCCGACTCCATTTGCAATACCTGCCATTCAGACTCTTTGTCCGGTCTTCCTAACCCATTGAACCCCCAGCCTTCAAACCCTGATATAATGATACTTATATTCTATCAAATCCTCAGTGTCTGCAACAGACTACAGTAACCGACTCCAGTAACTGACAATATTATATTTATATATATATCAAGCAAAGTGCATTTTCTTTTCTTTCTTTCCAAATCCACTATGCCGCTTGAAATGCTGCCCATTCTATCATATTTCTTCAGCCAGATAACCTACCAATTCAACATGTTGTTGTACAAGTAAAGAAACCAAAAATATTCTGAATTTCAGTCAGAAATATATTGTCCTTTCAAAAACTACATATTTAAGTACCAAAATGTTTTTGCAATAACTCAAAAGATTATTTTTTATGGTTCATTCATATGTCAAAAGTTTTGGTGATATTGGTATTTCCCATCAAAATCAAGCAAATAGATATATTTTACAAAATTTTTGAAACCACAATCATTTCTTCAAAGGGTATGAGAAATTTACTACCATTTGTTCATATACTGAACTGACTATATATTTATTCATGGATCAATTGACTGTGCAATAGTTCTACAAAAGGTACTGTAACTTTGTAGACACTTTAGATTGTTTATTTTAACCAAATTTGAATGCAAACAAAATCTTTTTATAAGTTGTTCTATATTGTCAATACAAAATATATTCGAACATTATCAATTGTCATTCAAATATTCTATACATTGTGATATCACATTCGATACAATTTTGAATGTGATAGTAATGCCAGTTTTTGACTGAGAATTGAATTTGATAATGAATATACAGTCATAATATATAATACTTGAGTCTTTGGGGACCCACACTTCATGGGCATGAATTGTAACTCAGAAAAAATGATCTTTAACAATAATCAAGAAAGAATGCCATTTTTGACTGCTGGTCAATAGTGGTAAAACTTGTGGTATATGAAAAATATTACCTGATAACAGCTTCACCAACACTGTTGACCCCTGACTATGATATATTGCAACACTTCGATAACTTCGATAATATATCTATAATGCAAACAACTGAATGTTCATATACCCCAATACATCAAAACAAATAATAAGTAAATTAAATATATCTATTTCCAAGTTATAACTATTAGATATATTCTAATTCACTGGTATTAGGAATAACAAATTTCCATTATAGTAGTATGGAAACTTTTTATATTACTCTTATAACCAAAAGATTTGTGTTACTGTTTCCAAACAATTGAAGTAGTATATATTTCTTCAACTTTGCTTTCTTAAACAATACATTTATATATGTTTTTTTGTCTTTAAATTTCTATTCTTTAACAAATTTATTTTACTTCCAAAGTTAATTTGAATGTATCATGCAATTACTTCTATTACTTTACTGCAATAATGGTATTTTCAAATGATAAGTATTTATTACGAAATTGATACAGTATACTGCTGACTCCAAACATATAGAATCTTTCTGGATTTGCAAACCTGCAGCTGAATGAGATTTATTCTATCTATTATATATTCTTGGGGAAATTCAATTATACCCTCTACTATGTATACCAGAGTCAGCATTGATCGTGTTGGAATATTAAGCAACTGCTATTCTATTTTTGAGGTAGATGGTTCCAGGAACTGGTACTAACAACAATATAATAATATTTATTAGTAGGATTAGTAACAGTTCTGGTTTATTGCACTGTTATTTTGGTTTGGATCTGCGAAACAAGTATTCCTTATTGGGTACAATTATGAATTGATATTCAGTTTTTTCAACTCTAGAAGTAATATAGATGTTATGGGAATGCCACTATATATTAGAATTGATAATAACCAGTTACTTATTCAGAAGAATGAATATATACCCGAATATCTAGTTTTTGAATGCAGCATATATTTCTAAGTGCAACTTTTACAAATTTTTTTTTAACTCTCTTTGATATACTTGTTTTCCAATTTATCAGCTGATATGGATATAGGTTGGCAAATTCAATGTTCATTTGATATCGAAATAGAGTATATTGATGATCAGCTCATACTAAGAGGAAACTGAATAATAAAATCAGAGATGAAACACAAGTAAGCTGAGGCATTGAAAAACATAATAAGTTAAATAAAACTGTCAATAAACATACTGGTATTGAGGGATAAACAAAATTCACCACAAGTACACTTGAAGAATGATAAATGAAATAGTTTCATGTGATTTTCAAGAGATAGAGCTGATGAAAAACAGAGTTGATTAAAAATGAAGTGAATAAACGATAGGGTTGATAATGACTGTTCTGGAAAGAATTGGGAAAGAAATTACCTGTAAGCAGGAAATAGAAAGTGAAGAATAGACAGAATACAAGTCAAATCAATATTTGATCAGACTGAGAGGATGTCAAATAACAGTCAGGGAGTGGGGTAGGAAATTTAACTTAAAATGAGAAGAGAAAGGCTTTGCATAATAGTATATATAAATAGGAAACAGAGTCTGTCTATGGTATCAGTATATAATATTGGTGCAGGGTATTAATCAGGAGATGTTAAACTACAATTGGAAAACAAAACGCATAATAAAGCTTGAATAGAAACAATAACGGCTGAATATATAGTATTTCATATCTGGTTCATATACAGGAAGTTGACCACCATCCTATTGTGTAAGAGAATTACTGATCAAGTACAAACAGATAATAGCTGATTCAGTATTATCAAACAGTTCACTAGTAATGTTAAACAAACAAACTTTGTTTTATATTGAATAAGATCAAGAAAGACAATTCTGATTTAGGGGGAAATGAATTAATAAAATTAAAAAGAGCACTGAAAGCATAGATATGTATATGAAATACTAGATTTCAATTCAGTAGATTTAATTTGAATTTCTATATAACAATTACTAGACTATATTATATATAGCAGAAATGGCTAAAATTCTATCACCAATTTGAATTGACTATATAAAATTGGGTTAGGAGAAAGAAAATTTAATATGATAATGAGCTCAATATAATTGATTGAGGTCCTGTTTTTTGTACAAGAATTACTGCTTTTACCTTCAACCTCTCATTAATTATTTTCCCCATTAATTTTCTATCATCTTTCTTTTCTCTCTTTTTTTCAATCTCCATCCATCTGCCCTTTCAAACTTATTCCATATTCTGTCAAGATTGGGCTGATAGTAATACCAGTTATTAGGTTGATCATATCTAGTACCAAATATTATATCTTAAGTAATTTTTTACTTATACCATATACCTTCTTTTATTTAGTCCATTTCTGCTATTGATGCTCTTTTCATGCACTTGCTATCAAGTTTTACCATGGTAGTCCCTTTTGTATTTACCCATATGAAGTTCTTTATTAAACTTTTCCATTGTTGATTAACCACTCCAAAGCCAAGTCTTATATCAATTATACCTATATTTGTTAGGTATTGGCTTTCTGCAGCCAATTTCAATAACCAAATCCAATAACCAACTCCAAAAACTGATTCCATTTCAGGTTTGCACATACTGCCAACCACCATTGGTACTGTCTCTTAGCATTCTGGCTTGGTTCTGTTCTCTAGTCAGCTTTCTGCAGATGGATTGATATCTCATAAACCTGAAAGTATACCGATAAAGTTTTTTTTTGTCTGGCTCTTGTTTTTGGGTTTTGTTGTCTATGCAATCTGTTCTCAAACTCTTTTAAAACCTGTCTTTTATCTATTTTGTTTCTTATTAACTCTATTATTCATTAACTTGTCTTTTGTCAACAATATTTCTCAATAACCAGACATCATCATATCCATTTGAGAGTCATTTTATCTATGACTGATCAATTTCAATTCTCAGTAATCTTAATCATCTCTTTATAAGTTCACTTTCAAGTTTTCTTGTTAATCATTCACTGTACTTGCTTGAAAGCACTGCTAATTTATTACCCCTCAAATCATTCATTACTATCTAGTATATCCATCTCTAAATCTACTTGAGTAAGAGTATATTAGTATTCATTGAATGAAAATATTATGAGTTTTGAAACTGAAAATCATATTCTAGTCAGTATATAACAGTTGTCATAGTAAAAATGTCAAGAGTCTCAAAAGAAATCTTGTTTAGATTATAAGAGTGTCAGAGTTCCAACTTGTAAATAGAAGCTTAAAATTTAGTTATAAATAAATTTCCCATAATATATTGCAATATGAAGTGACCACAATTTTGTTGTGTTTGCAGATCTGGACTCCGACCAGTAACCATAAAGTATGACATGATTATGGACTTGATACCTAGAGAGTATGAACAGTGACTGTACTATTTAACATGATGATGAATATTATAACTATAGACTTTTACAAGCAACTGAAGGTCTAATATTGTCTCGACTCTTATTTCTGCTAACTCTGACATGCAAATATATTATCTAACTATATTTTGACCATCATGCATGAAAACTATGACATATTTTTATGCATAAACTGAGATTTTTGGTATTTGATGTATTACAAAACCAAAATTTATTTTGTAGTATATATTGATATATACTGTAAAACAAAAATAGAGCTGACATATTACTGGAGGATAGACAGTTATAGATGTGTGACAAAAGTATTATTTAAAATATGATCGCCTTGGATCAGTTTGTATTGTACACTATTTTGGTAGATACTGGACATAATAATGAGTTCAATAGTATATACTCTGCAATATATAATATGTTACGACATGGCTGATGAATATATATTTGATATATTCAATTTTAAATATTATTTGATTACTGGGTTTCTGAGTTCCAGTCAAATTAATATTTATTAAATTGTAGAAAATAACATTCCATTTTAATATGATTTTAAATATTAATTCACAGCAAATTGATTTATATATATTCTACTGGATATGAAAAGATACTGCTCTGTAGAATACTTTCATTGTTATTGACTTCAGTATGATATCAACTTGATTTCCAATGATATTTACGTCTATATATATTCAAAACCAATAGCTTTTCAAGAATAGCGATATTCAATTTTTGAAATCCTTACAAGAATCATTAACTATTGAAATCCAATACTAAATCATCCATTTTTTGATTTACTTACTATCTAGTTGAATACAGATTGATTAGAAATATCATTCATATCATCTAACTTTATAACACATTCAACTTTGTACAACACATAGACTATACAATACTCTAATTGTATTATGAAATCAGTAAATCTGAGTGTTTGGGTTAAACAATGGATTCATAACTTTGGCTCTGTAGGCTTCCAATCTGTCAAACTTCCCATATTACCATTGGTTGCAAAGTACAGAAAATTAATTGATGGCTGTCTGGAACCCTATTCTGATCTTGCCATGAACTGGTTGAAGGGGTGGAGGTTATTTAGTTAGAGGTTGTCAATATTTGCAATAGTGAGAGTATTGAACAAGCTGAGAGATTTGCAATAATTTATAACTTTATTGAGAGCTTGGAAACTAAAGTTCAGAACTTGAAGACTATGGAGTCCATCAAGAATAGTTGAAACAAGAAGCTGATCCTATCTGAGCAAGAATTGTAGTGTAGAAGAAAGCTTCATTTCAAAACTGCTACTTTGGCATGTTGTAGTGGTTGTATAACATGTACATATTATAACTGGAATAAAGATGGTAAACCCTCATTATTCAGCTCTAGCTGGAGAAAGACAAACTACTGTATCAAGACAAATCTCACTAGTTGGAGAAAGATATGTTTGAGTTGCAGTTGAAAGCAGTTGAAGGATTATTAATATCATATATCTAATCAAATGTATATAACTGTAGTATCCAACACTTTTACAGAACTCACTACAGTATCTTCCAATGAAGCATCAGGAAAAAACCAAGTCACGCCCAGGACGTACATAGGCCTGGGCGCATCGGTCGCTTCAGACGAAACCTATTGAGCCTCGTCATAGTGTGGCACTGCACGTGTTCCTATATGACCCTGGCGTTGCACTGGCACCTCCTGACCTGATATTGCTTACTGACGCAGCCATGCAGTGCACTCACATCTGACAGATGCAGTATCCCTTTCCAATGCAGGCATGCAGTCCATTCATATCCCACTCACGCAGTATCTCTTACCGACGCAGCCATGAAGTGTGCACATCTATTGATCCACAACACCAATTACATGACGCCTGAGTACAATGCACACCTTGACGAAATGCAGTTTGCACTGCATGAGACAATTAGACGATGCCCTGAATTGCATTCACATCTCAGGCAACGGATAAAGTGCAGTGTGCATGATGTTCGATATCAAAGTCTAATTAATACAGATTCCCGTTCCAAATGCCTCACGTTGTGAATGCTATTCTACACGGCACAGCCAACTCGAAGCACATCCTCTAACTACTCTCTCCTTCGCAGTTATCCACCAACTCCGACTCTGCACCCTTGTCCAGATCCTCATTCTCATTGTTATTATGATTGTCATTGTCATTGTCATTCTCCTCCTCATCCTCGTCGTCATCTACCTCAATCTCGACATCGTCATCCAGCTGCAGACCACGGTGTCGCTGCACACGACTGCTGGCACTGTGAATGTCATCACGCTAGTTGTCGTTATCATTGTCGCCGTCTTCAACCGCATCCTCGGGATCGAAATCCACATCTTAGCAATGGGGATGCTGATCTCTGAAATGATCGGAGTCTCAGTGTCCAGCTCCATCATTAGAGCTTCCATTGCAGTCTTGTTTAACACCACCCAACGAGGTTTGACAGCAGCGGCAGGCGCGTTATTTGCTCATTTCTCACGTAGAATCAGGTTGTTGAGAGCCATCCGTATGGATTTGATTACCTTCTGTCCCAATGGAGACGGGAGATCATTCCAAATATTCATGACATCAGTATAAGTCTCTGCAAAATGTTAGAGCCATTATATGCATTGTGAAGGCCATACTTACCACAATAATTATCTCGATCGAAGTAGTACACCCACTGTGGCCTTTTGCGCCGGATTTCGAAGTCATCGCTTTCAACCTTTGTTGGAGCTAAACTGCTATTTCTTTGCCACTCCGTCAGTGTGTGATGCAATGCTGTACATGTAAACACAATTCGTGCGGGAGGTGTTTTCTCTCAAATTCAGTCATGGAAGCCCTCCGAATGCCTACCATGTTTGCGCATTCGTTGGAAGAAATGTAGATACAGAAATTGTGGAATCTCCTTGGCAAGAAAGTAACTAAGTTGTTTCTCATAGTATTAGTGACGCTGACAGTTGCCAACAGAACTCACCTCAAGCTCGTGCACACGATCGCATTGGCACACAGTGAATGTAAAATCTGACAGTAGTTGGTCAATGTGTATGCGGTGTTCATTGTCTTCTAAATGATGAAAGTTGTATAGTCTCCCTATACAATCACGGGCCTTCTTGATCATGGGTGATCTGACTGCATTCCAGCTGTTTTTGATCTGACATATGGCCAGTCAGTCAATGAGAATGCATTTCTGGGAGATACTTAACGATCTTGAGACACTCCTTCTGACGTTCCGGTAAGCTAATATTGACTCCTTCCTGTATGCATGCCTTGGGCCAGCATAGGGTTACTGACTTTGTGTGGAAACGATATGTTAGTCGGTATCTACCACTCTCTGAATTGTATAAGCTACCAGCATTAACTCAGCTTCAGTTGGAAATTGTCTCTCACTAAGCATTTCCTGTTCCATTATGCGACGTATTGTCCCAGTACAGCAGTTACTCGAAGGTCACGTGGTGCAAGGTCACTTTGACTGCTGGATCGATTGCTGCTGACTGACAGACTTGACAGTGTATTGGGTGGAGACCATGGTATAAATTGTGAAGCTGATGATGATGGGTGTGGACTCTGGAGATGACTAAGGTTGGTCACTGAACAAATACCGACAGAAATGACCCTGGGTGCTGGCAACATCGAATTGGAAGCTTGATTCGGCAGGGGCAGAGATGGCTAAAGGGTTGGATTCGGCGCACATACAATTAGTGTAGATGCTGAGATGACCTGAGTAGTCGAACCTTCGATATGTGAATCTGTAGCCTTCATCTGCTTTCGCTTCTGCTTGTCAGCTTGCAACGTGAGTTTCCTCTTTTTACCATTTGCAGAACGTGGCATTGGGGAGACAATGTCAAAGGTCCAGGGCTAAGTAACGAGGGTTCAGGGCTCGAGGTTGTAGGGGTTATAACAACCGGAAGCTGGGTGGTCGAGGAATCTAGGAGTAGCCTGTAGCTATGAAACGAGGACTGAATGCAAGAGACTCGATCCAGAATCACCGAGTGTGAAGGAAGTGACAGCCAAAGCCAATTGATTGTTTTATAGACAAGAGAACGAATGAAGAAAGAAACTTATCCTCTGCCAAATGCCTGGTTCATATACAGTAATTCACTTGTTCCATAATACTTCCGAACTCCTGCTATCTTTGTACATCCCTTTGAACAATTCCATGGTTTCCCAATCGAAACCTGATTTCATTCTCGTCGTGCTTTCGCATCTGTTCGAAATCTGATTTCATTCTCGTCGGGCTTTAGCCTCAGTTCGAAACCTGATTTCATTCTCGTCATGCTTATTCTTTTATGTTCATCACCAATCATCACTCCACCATCGATCGTCACCCAGCACAACTGCGACAGTAGCTCCCCCTCTCCAACACCAAGTACCTAGGAGGTTCACGACCCATGCTTGCCACGTTGTCAGGCATGCAACTGGTGGATAGCTTCAAGCCCATCGACGTTGATCGCAGGTTCCCAACAGCATTTGTTGTGGCCCCTTCATTTCACCAAATATTGTCACTGACTTCAAAACACCCTGGAATCATCTATCCGTTCGACCTCATACCCCTCTTTTCCATCTACTATCACTGGTGGTGGTGGTTCTTGCATTTGATACTGGAGAGGGTCTTGAGCGGCTTTCCCCAACCGAGATATCAGTTGGACATCATGGATGTGTTGCCAGTTGGGAAATTTGATTTGATAGGCCCAGGGACTGATAACTTCGGTAACTTTGCATGGTCCTATGCGTTTACAATCCAGTTTCTTGCTTGGTCGAGTTGTTGATATGTTTCGTGCGTCCAGACAAACTTTATCGCCGGCTTCCAGTGATGAGCCGACCCTTCGGGACTTGGTGGCTTGTTCGGACTGTACGGCTTGGACTCTTTTCATCTCGGCTCTGAGTTCGCTAAAAAGTGGTTCCATTCCTTGGGCCATCGGCTGGGCGTTGACTTCGCAAATATCGTTAGGATCTTTGATTCGATGTTGGCCAAAAGTCATTCATGGATGAAAGCTGTACTTGCCAAAGAACGCGGAGCAATTAGTTGTGTCCGAAGTATAATTGTTAGCTGCGAATTCTGCCAATGTTAACTATTGAACCCAATTGTCCTGCTGGTAATTAACCATGCTTCGGAGATACTGTTCCATTACTGCATTGACTCTTTCAGATTGGCCGTCAGTCTGGGGATGAAATGTGGTTGACAATCTTGGTTCCATTCCCAATGTTCCACATACTTGTTTCACGAATTCCAAAGCGAATTGTGGTCCTGGGTCAGACACCATTTTTCCGGCAGTCCGTGCAGTCTGAGCACTTCATTGACGTACATTTCTCCCAGCTTCTTTCCATCTACATGATCGGTACTGGGTACTAAATGTCACATCTGCATTAAGCGATCGACCACTACCCATTCTGCATTGAACCCTTCACTTTCCGGCAGTCAGACTATGATGTCCATACTCAAGTCCTTCCATGGTTGCTCTGGTATTTCTAACGGTCATTACAAGCCAAGAGTGTTTCCGTGGGTTGCCTTGCTCCATTGGCAGGTGTGGCAGTTGCGAACATAGCGATCCACGTCCTTCATCATCTGATTCCAGGAGTGACTTCGGCTTAGTAAGTCATATGTTTTTGCTCGTCCTGGATATCCCGCGATCGGGGAGTCATGACATTCTTGGATCCACATGAGCTTATCCTCGTCCGTTGGTTGGATTTGTATTTCCGAAACATCCAGCAACAGATCCTTATGTGGACATAGCCCTTTGCTACTGTCATACGGGCAGTGCTGACATACATTTTTATCCAGTTCTATAACTCTTCAGAGCTTAAGGAGTCGCTATCCAGGTTGACTGTTTCCGCAAATGCCACGATTAACCCATTGCGCACCCTCTCGTCAAGGTTTTCCATTGTTAGCACAATTTGCTGGGTTGTTTCAGCCCCCCCCTGCGGAGGAATGTCACCTGGCATTCTTGTATGTGCATCGGGTTATTGACCTTGCTTTCCTCACCAGTATTCTATCTTGAATTGAAACCTCAACAGACATTCGGACCATCTGGTCTGCCTTCGATTTAACAATTTCGATATCATCAAGTACTCCAGGTTATTGTGATCGGTAAGAGTCTTCATCGGATTTGCTGAACATTCGCATTCGGGTGTCCATTGTTCCAGGCTTTTGATGATCACACCTGATTCTTGGTTGTAGATTTCGTAATTTTCTCCGGTGGGTGAATGTTTTTTGGGGTAGAAGGCCACTGGGTATAGTACTCCTTGATTGTCATAATGAGAGAGGACTCCCGCGGATACGTAACTTGAGGCATTGGGTTCGTGGACTATATCCTTTTCATAATCGAAATGAGCTAACACTGGTGCCATTGTAAAGGCCCTTTTGAGTTCTGCGAACGCCCTTTTTTGATCTGGTCCCCAGCAGAAAGGTACTAGCTTTTTCATGAGTTTTGTTAGTGATTGCACTACCTTGCTATAATTTCGTATGAACTGGCGATATAAATGGGCAAAGCCTATGAAGGCTTGGACTTCTTTATGTTTCTCCAGTGCTTCCCAATTTTCAACTGATTGGACTTTCTCCAGGTCCATTCTGATTCCGTTTACTCTGACGATTAATTCTAGGTATTTGATTTTTTCCTTATGAAACTTGTACTTCTCTGCTTTGAGGTAGAGGCCTGCTTCATTGAGTGATGTCATTACCGCTCTAACGTGCTCTTTATGTTGTTTTAGATTATCGCTGTAAATGAGGATGCCGCCCAAACAGGCCAGCACAATATGTCCAAAAAGGGACGTAGTGCATCATTGATAAATTCTTGAAACGATGCTGGCGCGTTGGTAAGGACAATGGGTATGACTAAAGATTCGAAAAGTCAATATTGAGTTCTAAAAGCCGTTTTCCATTCGTCTCCTTCCGTGATTTTAATCATATGATACCTATCGCGGACATCTAACTTGGTGTGATAGCGGGCCATCGAGAGTCATAACAAGGTCGCTTGAATGAATGGTAGGGGGTAACGGTTTTTTATCGTTCCTTCATTTAGGCCTCGGTAATCGACGCAGAGCCTTAGGCCTCCCCCCGGCTTTGGAGCGAAGAGTACTGGAGCTCTGCAAGGTGATGAAGACGACCAGATAAATCCTTTGGACAAGTTCTTCTGTATCTATTCCTTTAAAACTTGTAGTTCATCTTGAGATAAGCTGTAATTGGGCCCAAACGGCAGCGTAAAGCCCTCCTGTAACTTAATTTTGTGATTGTAGGGTCGGTGCGCTGGTAGCGTTTGAGCGATTACTTTGCTGAACAGCAGTAGAAACTGGTGGTATTCCTTGGCGATGACTTCTTTGAGGGACCTTTCTTGTAGATTCTTCATTCTCAAACCCTTGTTGATTTCGTACAGTGTGATGGTGTAAACCTTGAGTCTCTTCCTCCACATTCTTCTTTCGACAGGTGATGCTGCTACTGTACAGATGTCCAATTTTGGTCTTTCCAGATCTGCTGCTGTTGTTTCCATGTGATTGCCCCATACCCATACGTTCGAATAATGTTGGCAAAGCTGTTGACATTCGCTGCTTTCGAAGCCAATCCTTCGTGCCGGGAATTGAACCATCACATCATGAAGTTGTAACGATGGCAATCCTAGTACGATCGTGTAATGCCCCAGCTTCGCTACGCACGCTGGTAATTGCTCCTGATGTGATCATATTCCTATATTCAATTTGGCCATTGTCATAATAATTCCTGATTCGATATATCTTCCATCGATAACCTTTAACACTCTTGATTCTCCTGATTCCTTCTCTTCTAATTGATGATGGCGAACAAAATCATGGTCTACCAATGACAATCCCATGGCTCCACAGTCAAATAAAGCATGCGTATCGATTAACCTGTCTCCAATTTTCAGCAAACATTTCACAACATGATGCTTGCTTTCCATTAGAGACTCCATAATTTCTGCGCTACTAATTGCAAACTGCGAAATTCCAAAACGAGACTTAACAACTGTAGGCAAAGGAAATTCATGCCCAGCGCAATGGACATCCATTATGCACTGGCCTTGACTGTTCCCAATTCGACTTCCTTTCCGTTCCCTGTTTCCAAATCTGCGTCCATTTCATTTCCTGCTTTCTTAAACGGTGTTACTTCCACCTGTCCTGATACTGTTTTCAATTGTCTCGGGCAACTTGGTGCAAAATGCCTGCTATCCCCACAGTACATACACAATCTTCCTTCCCTTGGTCTTTTTCGTTCCTCCAGTGTAATCTTCCTCTCATTGACTGCTGATAGGTCCATTAGAGCAGGGCTGTGGTAACCTGCCACAGTGCCTGCAGGTGCTGTTTCTGGGGCAGGTGTGGTGTTGCTTGTGGTTTCGTGTTTATTTGACCCTGCTGTCCATCTTCCTGACTTACTCTCCGCAGCTTGGGCGTGGATTTGGGAGTCTCTTTGCGAGTACATTTTGGCAAATTCCGTGAGGTCCAATGGGGTGTCACAGTGCTGTAGTGAGTGCTTCAGCTGCTCAGATAGGCGTTGTCGTAACACTTCTAACTGGGCTGCTTGGTTAAAATCAACGTCAGGTACGGACCATTGGCATTTTGCGTAGTATTGGGCAAATTCTCGATCCTTTTGCTTAAGTTTGAGCAGTTCGCGGTTCGCTGTGGCCCGTATGTCCTGGTCTTCGCAAGCCAATTGCAACAGGTCCAGCAATATTTTTAGTGACTCGGACTGTAGATCTCCGGTTTTCCTGTCGATGTACGGTTGAATTTGATTCATGCCTACGCCTTCTAGTCAATTTGCCGCGAACCTCAATTTGGATTGCTGGCTGAAGAATTGTCACGGTTCATCTGCAATTTTCATGGCTAGTTGTGACATCCATCCTCGAAGTGCCCTTCTGTCTGTTCCCGAAAGTCGCCGAATTTTACTGCTTTTGTGTCCTATGGTACCACCACCATTACCACCATTCCCCGCAAGTGCGAGCACTCTTTTAATCTGATCCTGATATTCGTTTCTCTCTTCTCCACAGATCTTCAACTGTTCTTCTGTTTCGTCTAATTCCTGTCTGAGGATTTGCGTTCCTTCTGGTGCTCTGTTTTCGAATCGTTGTTCGAAGTTCCGGATTTTTTCTTCCAGATCTCCGTAATTGCATTCCGGGGCTCTTTCCTGTGTGGTTTCTAATTTCCATTGCATAAGAAGCAGCTCCTGTTTCAGGTTGTTCCATTCCTCAATGACCTTGTCCCCTTCTGCCAATAACTCCGATGTTCGTGCTTCCGCATTTTTCACAGATTGTTGTTCCTTTAATAATTTGTTCAACCTGCTGGTTGTTGGTAACTGAGCAAGGGCTGTGGGTCCTGTGTTGATTGCTTCGATATGTTCCCGGAGTTGGGTTTCGTTCATTGCCTCCGTATCTGCGCATATTATATATTCCAATTCCAGCTGCAGTGCTCTGGTCAACGTCACATTGCGGGCTGTTCTTCAGGGTTCTCCTGACATCTTTGCAGTTATTGAATGGTGATTGATGTAGCTATTTGTGGATTTTCCAACCGAAAGTTTGTGCTACTTCAAGGCACTCATCACAGATGTGCCTCCAGGTATCGCTTTTCCAGTATATCCAGCAGTTATTGCCACAGGGAATTTCGCACCAAATACACTTATTTGGGTTCCAGCCCATTAGCGCCCGATGGCAAATCGCTGTGAATCATTTTGATTCAATAATACTCTTCAATTGCTTAGATGTTGGCTAAAAAAACGTATTTGCTTGCCGTTGGGCTATGTACCAAGGCAAAAGGGATTCGAGGTCGATAATCCACAGTGAACATAGTATGCAATCTTGATCCTCAATGCAATTGAAAAAGCATCGAATTCCTCCATGCCGCAGTTACAGGTAGATATTTCGGCCCAATCCTGAATTGCTCCGCAGTTGCAGTGAATAGTTGGGTTTGGATAATCGTGATCTAGATCCCCTTCTTCTTCTGAACAGTACCAAAAATAAATACAGTCACAGGTTCTTTCGTCCTCGCTCATGTATTTAGAAGTGGCACTGGTTGCCGAAGATATCTGGATTCGTAGGTCTTCGAAAATTCCACAAACAAGATCAACAGATGTGTCTCCAGAAAGATTGAATGCCCAATCCATTTTCGAAATTGCTTGCAGATTTAAAAACTTTGCAAAACGCGTTGCAAATGTGATGACAATGATAGCAACCTAAACAGTGAGAATGACGGCACATAAAACAATAATATAACCGGTAGAATCGATTTTAGACTCGTCCTTCTGTTCAGGGTCCAGGGCTCAGTATCCAGGGTTCAGGGCTCGAGGTTCTAGGGTATATAAAAACTGGCAGCTAGGTGGTCAAGGAATCCAGGATTAGCCTGTAGCTACAAAACGAGGACTGTATGCATAAGACTCGATCCAGAATCCCTGAGTGTGAAGGAAGTGAAAGCCGAAGCTAATTAATTGTTTTATACACGAGTGAACGAGTGAAGAACCAAACTTATCCTCCGCCAAATGCCTGGTTTATATACATTAATTCACTCGTTCCATAATACCTCCGAACTCCTGCTATCTTTGCTCATTGCTTTGCACAATTCTGTCGTTTCCTGATCGAAACCTGATTTCATTCACGGCGTGCTTTAGCCTCAGTTCGAAACCTGATTTTATTCACGTTGTGCATATTCTTTTATATTAATCACCGATCATCACTTCACCATCGATCATCACTGAGCACAACCATGACAGACAACTCCAGGAGTTGCCGTTGTGGCTTTTGGAATCGAGGATACGGCCTTGTACAGTGGCCATGTTCGGGCCATTTTTGAAAGGCAAACGAGTGCAGAAAGAGTGCCAAAAGAGGGCTGTTGCAGTAGATGCAGTTGCGATTTGGAGTTCACAATGCAGGCGAACGTTATTGCAGTGCGGATAAAGAAAGATTGGTCTCATAAAGGGGGAGATTCACACCATATTGTATTAGCTTGTCACGAAAGTGTCGCATACCATCCAAAATAAGTTAGAAGCAACTTCTGAAGATGTAAATACAACCCCTGGCTAGCCTAAATACAATGCTAAATATTAAAAAACTCATACCCAACGCCAAAAGACAGGAACTATATCCCTGATGCATAATCAGCTTGCTAGTCGATTGCAGGAACGATCAGGGACCTACTGAAATGAGTCACTCAAACACTGGTGAAGAAAACCCAAATGAGACTAAAAACAACTCTGTAAAATTCAAAAACAACCCCATCCGACCTAAACACTATATGCAAAGACCCAATCTAACTCAACCCATCACTAGCCCCAAAACACGAATCCAATGTGTGTGTCAGTATGCTATTCCCTTGTAGCACTATTAGACGTACCGAAAATCATAAGTCAAACATACCACCTGGTGGAGTCAAACGCAACGCCTCGAGCTGTGCAAAGCTCATACTGGGATTGGTATCTTTGTGTGTGCCAATTGCCAACGGCTCAACACTCTCTGACCCCGGTGCATCATCATACATTGCCTCACATTCTATCAACTTCCCCGCCATTACCATCCTCATCTCCCGCTGCACCTCCACCCACGTCTTCACTTTCCACCCCTCTCCCACATGCGACACAGCCTCTACAATTTGTGATCTCTCGTTCCAGAATTGTGCAACTACCGAGTCATTTATTGAGTCCTCCTGTACAGAAAACGACTCCTGTTCGAGTGGTGCAGCAGACACATCTTGGAGAGGGGCAAACTTGACGTGGTGAGTGGCAGTCACCGCCGGTTGTGTCTTTGCCCTGACACAGCGAGTGGCAGTCAACTCCGGTTGTGTCTTTGCTGTGATACGGCGAGTGGTAGTCACCTCTGGTTGTATCTTTGCTTGGTGGTTCATTGCGACGAAACTGAGAGCAGGGGTCGGGCCATTGGTCGGTTGGAGGCACCAGGTGTTCTCTGAAGAAATGGTTGAGGTTGTGGTTGTGGTGGTGTTCGTCGAGTAGCCATTGCAATACTTGCATGTGCAACTGCCATTGCCTTGAAAACAGCCTCAACAATGAGAGGGTTGTAAGCTGTAACAGAGAAGAAGGTGGCCACGGAGTCGTTGCTATTCAGTCGAGTTGCATCGCATGGCTGCAGCGAGGTTTTGCCTGGCACAAATAGACACCCAAGAAAATAATTGACATCCCTGGCGGGACATAGGCGACTGACAGCAGGTTGTAAAGTCGTTGCGGTGGGATTCTCGACTCGTGAGAGATGCCATCTGTTTGCTCTGTGGTGCACAAAGACGTCATCCCAACAAAGGTATTATGCTGGGTAGCTTTCAGGATCAATGATTCAGACCCTGAAGGTGTATGTGAGGTTGGGGGCAGTAGGGATGGCATCGGTCGAAATGTCATCGAGGTTTCATTTCTTTTGAGGGACATTGTCAACAAAGGTAGATGGCGTTCCATATTTGTGAGATGGTGGGTTAAGCTTCGGTTTTCCAGGACACCAGCTACCTGTCTGTGCATGGCCGTTGCCATGTTTGGAGTCGTCACAGGAGTCGGTGTCAGTGTCCGTGTCGGTAGTGGTGTTGGTGTTGGTGTGTGTGTCGGTCGGTAGGGGAGAGTTTTCTTCGCGATACCAATTTATCTGGACTGGAGTGTTGTCGAAACAGTGCCAGAGAAATGCCTGGAACCCACTCCACCATTCAATGTATCGTGGTTGTGTTGATGCCTGCTGCTTCCACAATCCCTGAAACTGTCTAAAGTGCCTTGCAATCACGGGGTCCACGCAAAACATATCATACATAAAGTCAATTGCACCAACATCGTTGACACCGTGAATCGCATACATCCAAATAAGGCCCCGAATGTGCTCGGTCATGATTTGCTTCACGATACCATTTAGGAGTAGAGAATCCTTTTTGGCATCAGTTTTGGTGGGGGTGGATGGGATATTATTGGGTGGTATTGCAATGTTCTGAGCTTTATATATGAGGGGTAAGAGGGGTAAGGCAGGGTTAGGGTTAATGTGTCAAAAAACAATAATGAAAGTAAATACGGAAAGATGGAGTAGATAGAGAAGATGGAGAAGAATCGAAATGGAGGGAGTATACGGCAGTATATATTCAGTACACAGTGGACCATCAAAGGTGCTAAAATCGTGGGAGCAGATCGCAGGAGAGTCTGAAGCGTTGGTGATATCAAACATCGAACTCGAGAAGTAGCTTTCCTGGTTGTGAGTCACAATCGGCAGATCTCTTCTAGTTTGAATCATGCTCAGCATGTTTCATTCGACCCTGAGAGCCATTTGAAACACTCTGGGAGTCTGGTCAAGTGATTGTTGGGTCAAAGCATGGAAATTTGTCAGTTTGAGTCCCTACTGAACCGCTATAACATCAAGTTCCAACATACTCATGCAGTGTGGTTTCATTAACAGTTGAGACCTGCCATTTAGAGTCAGAGAAGTGTCACCGGCATCCCTGACGGTACATAGATTTTCCGGCACACCGGTTTCACTTGGTGCTGTGGCGTCATGAACTCTGAAGACAAGTCTTGGCACAAAAAATGAGTGATACTGCATGTTTTTGCCCATGGTTTGCCCAGTGAAGTGTACTAGCAGCCGAAATGCACTTGCAGCCAAGTGTGCATACAGCCCAACCATAAGTTCAAACCCGCTTTGTACATCAAGTGCACTAGATCGAGGTGATTCTCAAAGAAATACAAAAACAAGTGATATCGTATGTTTTCGCCTGAGTTTCGCCAGTCAAATGCACTAGCAGCCCAAATGCACTTGCAGCCAAGGGCATTTAGAGCCCAAGCGCACTTTCAAGCCCGCTTTCAACTGCAAATGCACCAAATGGAGGTGATGCTCTTAGAAATACAGGTTTTATGGACGATATCTCTGCCTTGAAGAGCCTCCATGGCATTATGCCTAATTCCACAACCCTTGCATGGCAATGACCTATGCATGGCCATGACCCATGCATGGCAACGACCCAACACTCAAGACTTTCCGCCAACTTCATATACAGCAGTCAGCATTGCTTACACCATGTCCACCATAGCTTCCATAAGAACTCCAAATCGTTTCTGTTCTGTTTGCTTGAAATTTCACAAGTCTGACCTGTGGCTCAATAAACACATTGAAAATGATCATCCTCAATATCGCGCCCAACTGCTTGACGCAATGTCACACTCGAAGCCCCAAGAACGTATTTAAAACAATTCCCAGCAATCCGTCCACAATTCTCTGTGTGGTTTTCACACCAACCATAACCACGTTGACGATTCTGATGCGATTTCTCTGTAGCACATGTCTCCTTCTCCCGAACCGTCCGAATTAGACGCGACACAATTGCAAACTTTTAATACCCCGATGCCGGTGCCCCTGTCGCATATGTTTCGACCACCGATGAGAACGATGCTGAGCAGTGCTTGGACAATCCAGTTCATCCAATCGACAGTGAGGAGGGGTACAATTTGGCAGACCTGGTCACATCGAAAGGTCTTCCCGCCAATACCATTGATAACTTACTGAAGGGCAACTGCAGCCTTAAAAAGAATGTGCGTGATTCTCTGAAATTGAATTACCACCTTTGACAGAAAATCGATGCGATGGAAAATGGTCTCGACCATGGCTCCTGGAAGAAAGCTACGTTGCTGATGGCATGGAGTGTGCAGCATCCAGATGCAATTGAGTTTTGGCACTGTGACCTGATAGATTGTGCGAAATGGCTACTCTGGCAGCCTGCTTATGAGGAACATCTTACATATACTCCGAAACGTTGCTTCAATGATGCTGGGCACCGTGTTTACAATGAGATGCATGCTGGAGATTGGTAGTGGGATAAGCAGGTAAGCTTCCTTCTTATTCCCTTTAAAATGCTGAAAATTGTATAGGCAATACTACCCATCGGTGATACGCTGGTGCCGATGATATTCATGTCTGACACCACCCACCTCACGAACTTCTCTGGTGACAAGAAGGCATAGCCAATATATATGATGATCAGCAATCTATCAGCAACCGCACGGATGTAGCACACAATGCACTGCATTTTTTTGGTCGCCTTTTTGCCCATTGCCATCAAGATGCGCGATGTCCCCGTCTAAAGAAGAAATGCTCAGAGGGAGCATAACCAAATGGTCTCCCAGAACGTGCTCCAGCATGAGTTGCAACCCCTACTCGATTCTAAGACTTGCACCTTCTATGCCCGCTGTGCCGATAGCAACTTCAGGCATTGTTATTTGACACTGGCTGCATGGATGGCCGATTACCCCGAGCACCGTGACCTTCACAACATCAGGACTGATATATGCTACTCGTGCGAATGCCCCATGCAGGAAATGTGTAATCTACCCTGCTGACATGAGAGACATAACCTCCAGGATCATAATATGTATTGTATGCTCTTGGATTCAAATACACCTCTGAGCACTGCCGAACTCAAACTCCATGATGTCAATCCAGGCTTTAATATCTTATGGTATCCCAATTGCATCACAAGCGATCTCCCCAAGCCTGATCTGCTCCATACGATGCAAATTGGGATGTTGAAGCACCTGCTGACATGGCTTCATGAGTTTCTCAAGCAGCATAAATGGCTGGACAAGTTCAACAATATTTGGCTCTCGGTGCCTGCATACCTTGATATGTCGAAGCCAAGATGTGCATATAAGGAGGTTTCGCGTTGGAACCGAGGAGAAATCAAGAAGATGACACTATTCCTTGTGGGTGTCATACGTAATGCTCTACGGGATCCAAGGACCTCACAACATAGTGTTTTTGATCGTGCAGTTCAGTCCTCTCGCTCTTTTATTGAGTTCTTTTTCTATTGCCAGTATGATCCTCACGATGATGAAACGCTAGACCTTATGGACAATACTCTATGTCGCTTCCACGATTTGAAGGATCTGTTTCAACAATTCCGGGCTGGCAGACGACTTGCAGCAGAGGCAGAAGAAAGATGTATGGAATTGTGTGCCGAGCAGGATGCCGAGTTGAATTGAGTGGAAAACAAGAACAAAACGTCAGCCTTTTGACAGCGCATTCACAACATATGGAAAGAAATTATTGATGCAGAAATAGCCGAATACATCGAAGATGGTTGCGATTTCAACTTTCCCATGATCCATTCCATGCAGCACTTCCGAGAGCAGATACAACGGTACGGATTGCTCGAACAGTGGTCGACTGAAATTGGACAATGCTCTCACCAGGAGCAGATTAAGGACGGATTTTATGTCTCGAATAAAACCGGCGATTACTACATACAGATCATCAACTACTACCTTCGGAGTGATACATTGGCTGTCAGAAAGGCAAATTGCGACGCTTGGAATTGTAAACGAGCTCCTCTACCGGCGACGACGGAAGTGACAACAGAAGTGACAACGGAAGCAACTTCTAGACATCGTTCATTGAGGTTCATATCTCCGCAACAGCACAAAGGAAAAGAGCAAGTCAAGGACTTTCGAGGCCTCTTGAACACAATCAGTGACGATGTCCTCCGTGATCGTCTATACGATGCCACCTGTTGATTCTTACACTCCAAGAAGGTCAACATCGATTCGGATGATCTCTCAAGCAGTGCAGCTGCAATTTACCCTGGATTGGAGGTAGAATCATGCAACATGCATGGCAAGCGCATCATTCAGATGCGGGGCTGCCTGCCATGACTGGGTATGGGTTCAGACTTCGCAACGTGAGGCGGGGCAGGAGCTGTCTAACAAATCACTGCAGGGGCGTGTACCGTACCGTATGCTTTGTCTATTCAAGCTGCGTGTTGTCCATCTGCGCAGCGAGATTACATTTTGGCCAGCATAAGTTGAAGTGACATAGCCTGCCAACAGCGGAATGCCGGAAAATACATCACAGCTTGTCAGGGTAGTGAAATTATCTTTTGGAGGTGCATATGCAGTTATCAGTGCAGGAAATATTGTGGGTGCAGCTCACTTAATTCCAGAAGAGCCCATTTTGTCAAAGTCGGAGAATAAAGGATGGATAGTCAATAGTCATATAGACCTAGCAACCTGGAACGACGTTTATTATATGCTGGAGGGTGAGTTGAATACAGCAGTGAAAAAGGTATAAACAATGTTCAGAAGTGTAAATAGATTTAATTGACTTAATAAAGATAACTTTGGGAAAGGCAGACGGTATGGTGATATATGTAGTGCGCAGCATCATCATTACGATGCACAGAGCAGTGTTACCACTGAACACCAAGCACCATGCAATTGCAACGGTCATACAAAGAACACTGTATATTAAACGTCACAAGGCACCGAGCAGTGTGATATGCGACCATGTAAATAAATAGCGCCTAGAGTTGTTTTTGCTGCGCTTCACATCTTATTGTCGCGGACTTACATATCACCCAGCCTACCGATGTTCCAGGTGCTCCAGGCGCAGGGATTTTTTTCCAATATATTACTAACCTATTTGGCCACTATAACCTCTTGAAACAGTGTTCTATACTTCCTGAACACTATGGCTTCCCTGTTCAATTGTATAACTTTCCAATATATAAAGGCATATAAACTTTGAATAATATTATAATCTTTCTGTGGTATAGAGTTCAAAACTGGAAATATTCTGTTCAATACTTTAGATTTGATCAAATACCAATAAAAGAATTTGTAGTTACATAAGAAACAACAAATAATAGAGCTGTACTGGTACTTTCATTGCCTTCATTCAAAGTTGAATCTATATCAACCAATATCAAGTGAAATATCAGTGAATACTTATAGATATGAAATTCAAAGGGGCTGGCAGGATGTTAGGAAAAACTTAATTCTGTAATTTGTATATATGATAGAATACTGATACTTGAGCAGCATATGGAATATCTTGCGGAATTGAATATCTCTTTCAGCAAATTCTTATATGAATGTTATGGTACTTTGAATATCAAATAACTATCAACATACCACAAAAGAATATTGAATGCAAAAATAGTACCATATTTAATACAATTCACATGGTCAAAGAAAATATTTTGCCCAGGTATAACTGTGGGCAAATTGGTTATATCACTTGCAACTGCCAGAACTTCAATCTAATTTCAAAACTGCTTGAATCGTCCTTGGTAAGCATAGTTACACTGAAAGCAAAGTTTTGACACTTGGGCAGAGATATCAAAAGGGAGATGTATCCATGAGGCAATAAGACAGTAAACACATTGCTCAGGAGCAAATGGCTAAGCAACAACTGGATAGTAAAGCAAAATGAAAGTAACAAAATATATCAAATTCAAACACTGCATCAGCAAAAGATCTACATTCATATTGATACCTATATTGGTACTTATCACTTCTATCAGTTTTAACTCAAGTTGGCCCTGACCTAGGTGGGTATTATTGGCTTAGTGTTCACAACTGTAGTCCTGGTTGCAGCTGCAACTGATTACATGGCCATCCCAATTCGGATATACAATTTCCAAAATCTAATTGAATTTCGGCAGATGTATAACAGTTACAATCAAATATCGTACAGGTAATTAAACATTATATCATTCTGCCTTTTCACTATATTACATGCTATTCAATTGATTCAATTGAGTGTACAGCTTCATATATTTCTCTATTCAAACTGTATATTTATTATTATTTTATTCTTTTCATATCATATGCTGTACAATATTGGCAATTGATATGGCAACTGTATTCATCGTTCATTATGTTTCACACACTATGATTGTAACTTCTAATAAATGCTGTATTTGATGAGTATTAACATTTGAATTGCTCGCTTCAATTGGAGTGGTATTCTTCATTCTTGACAGGGTTATTTCAGCAAATTTGGATAATATATGATTCAATTGCACAGTTCAGGCCATACATTAGTATTGAAAAATGTTATAATAAATTTCTATACTGTAATACTATTTCTGCTCATAGCAATTCATACTCTCTGTTTTTTCACCCATGTTCTCTGCCTCCTCTGCCTCTTCCACTACCTTCTCTGCCTCAATACTCTTTTCAATTTCTTACTGCTGCCTTATCTAGCATTAGCAATATTTCTGAGTTGTCTGCAGGTAATTCAGTTTTGAACTAGATCCATTCTCCAGTTTGGGTTCTAGAACTGTACAAAACCTCAACTGTAGGTAATTTTTGGTTCCAAACCTGGAACTGAATCAGCCAACCCATAGCTACTACCAGGTTCAATTTGCCCCACCAGATTCTATCTGTGGATTGTGAAAAGAGCGTCTTCTGGATTTAGTTAATTAAAACTATTGTACATGCACCTTTAATGGGATCAATTTCATAGTAATATAACATTTCACACTTTCTGCCCATATTTTCATTATATAAAATTGATTACATTATTGTAATCATTTTATCACTTATGGAACCATGTGTATAGTCCAAAGCACTTACAGATGATCTTGAAAGGTTATTAATCATTTGTTTGTTCATTATCAGCTGTCAAAATATCTTCAAAGAACATATTAATGAAATTTTATATTAGTTCTGCATTATTTCTCAGAAATCTGTCGATGCCCTGATTTTCAGTCCTGCTGGCCTAATAAATAACTGTAGGTAAAACATAATGAATCATAGAGAATGGTGGTCATCATTAATTGATTATGATATATTATGTGATACGGACACATTATGATCGAATAATTGCTTATAGTCGCTTTGAGAGCTAGTGTCAATGCATTATAAACAAGTGTTTGGTTGAGAAAAAGTGTCAAAACATTGATAATATGATTGAAGTATATATAATTCAGTATTCTAGAGATATGGTGTAATCAAAAATCATTGAAGCTCTATTGACACATACATTCAATTGAATAGTCTATTGGTATAGTAGTATTCAAAGAGAATAATATATTGAAAAGAATGGTATTCATTCAAGCTTGAAAATGATATGCCTGGTAATATGAATTGATTGAAATTTAATAATTGCTGGTTCACATTTTCAGAGACAGAATCAGTATGTCATTGAGAACTATTTGGTTGATAAAAGCAGTTAGAACGTCAAAAATATAAATGAAGTATATTTAATACTGCATACTAGAAATGTTTCTCAACCAACTATCGTTGATACCCATTTTCAGTCCCATAGTTTATGTGTACAGTTGGATGTAGATAGCATAATCTATGGTATAGAATAGTATTCATTTTCAATTAATTATGATATTACCTGCAATACAGATAAATAGTCATTTGATTTTTGTAATTTTTACCTACAGAGATAGCATTAGGTTGTTGTTGAAAACTGAGTGATCTATAAAAGTGGTCAGAACATCGAATATATGAACGAAGCTCATATTTTCTGTCCCGCTAGTAGTATTGTGTAACCCAAAATCATTGACACTTCATTGATACTTTCTCTCATTCCTGTAAGTTGTATATATGATTGCATACAAATACTATAATCAGTTGTTTGGAACATTGATTTTGATGATTCAATTATGATATATCCTGCAATACTGATGAATTGCAATACTGATGAATTGCAATTGAATAAATGTGGATACTCACTTTCAGTAATAGCAATTGTGAATGATTGAAAACTGTTTAGCCAATAAATGCAATTACAAGATTGAAAAAATTTGCAAAACTCATATAATTAATCGTACTGGTGGTATTGTACAATCAAATATTGTTCATAGTTCATTGATATTTGTATTCAGTCCAGTGGTATAAATATATGGAAATCTACAAACAGTATATTCATTGATAAAGTTGGCCTTGAATCATATTGGAGAAGATGTTATTTTAAAATTTGATAGTTAGAACTCCAATAATTCTAATGTTGCACACTTCAAAGATTAAATAAAAATTTCATTTACTATTATATTGCAAGTTTTGCAAGCTCACACTGTTAATATAGATTGGTATTTGAAATTCAATATTTCCATAATAATAATGGACACCGCTGACAATACATTATCTCACAGTTTGATTTTGGCATGCGCATTTTCAACCAATCAGTTGGATTATCTTCAGAACCCTTAAGCTTTGGAGTTCGACTATTCTGGTGGAATTGCCCTTCAAAGTGCTATATTGATCTATTATATCAATATTTTATATCTTACAATGTCATACTCCAAAATTTGCTGGTTTTTCAGGCCTCCCAAGCCTCCACCGATTATTGATCTATTCCAACCCATTTCCCCCGCCAACAGCATTATGATGGAGATGAAGTCATCAACCTTTCTCACCCACCCCATATCAGTAGAAGCATGCCCTCTCAGGACAGCCATATCAACAACTATGAATATCCATCCCAAGACAGCATACTTGGAAATAGGAGACACATCTATGAAAGCCCCATTATCCAAGGAATGATTCCAAGTTCCTACATCAATTATGCGGAAATCCACAAAGAACCATCCACGGTGATGATGGCCGCAGAGGGTATGGAACCTGACAATCACGCAATGTCAAAGACCGATCTCTATTCTCTCTCCTCTATAGATGGCTCCCCCTGGCAGAGGACTTACTTTGAAATCCCTGTCACCCCATTGCGAAGCCTTGCAGCCCACTTGGAACAGGTCAGGGGAGCTTTAGTACAACATTTTCAGCAAGCCTCATCTGCCAGCAGCACAGTGGAGACTCGAATGGAGGGGGGACTGACTTTGACCATGAAAATTTGAAATGTGGAGGAACCGGATAACGATTTGGACAGCAATAATGAAGCAGGAGTGCAGTCACCAACCACACTAGCCTATGGGAGAAAGGCAAGTATCAACACAAAGCCAGGACAACCAATCAGTTTTTCATCACACCAGACAAGCCTAGAGTGGGCTCCAATTGGCACAGTCCATGGAAAGATTAGTTCAATTACAGGCAAAACGAGACAATCTAAGGATAGATTGTCAATATCGACAATATCAGAAAGTGGCAAGGGAACGTGATCCGATCAGCAGAAGGATACAAAGCTGAGTAGA